>JARQOC010001011.1:0-52986 GCA_033576535.1 Allobates femoralis | reverse complement strand
GGCTGGGAATGGGTACATGGGAATACACCAGAAATAAAGAAACAATTGAATTAGTTTTAGGTTCATCTGATGGGGTCAGGCCAGCACCTCCACAGAAAAGAGGGAAAGTTCATTCCATGTGTCAATCTTGGATACCCAATAGTTGTACAGCACTAAGGAATCACAGAGGACAGTGAAATGGTCAGCTAGGAAGTTCATAAAAGAAAAGTTCCTCCCTACATATTGTACACTTGCACTCTTTTAGTGGCTTTCATGGGGCACTAAAGTATGTATTTAGCCATGTTTATTCTTATAAATTAATAAATAATTAAAAAAAATAATGTGGGGTTACCCCAATTTTTGACAACTGGCCAGGGTAAAGCAGCCCTCAACTGTAGGCTTTACCTTGGCTGGTTATCAGAAATAGAGTGGACCTCACGCTGTTTTTTCAAATTGTTTATTTAAATCATTTAAAAAATTGTATTATGTTCCCCTATTTTTGATAAGTAGCAAAGGTAAAGCAGACAACTGGAGACTAGTATTCTCAGGCTTGGAAGTCCCATGCTTATTTGGCTATTCCCAGCCTATATATATATATATATATAGGTATGTATATATCATATATAGGAGGAGGTTGCTGAACATGCCAGAAATGTGTCAGTTTCCATACTAAACGTGGATCCTATTAATCATGTCGCAATAAAGAAATGGATTTTATCTTGACTTCGTCTCAGAATGCAGCTTGAATTTCATATCATCTTTTAATCTTGGCTGTCAAGCACCAGCGGGAGGGAGCACTGCTGAAGTCAGCATACACCACGGCAAGTGTGGTGAGCTACTAAGCTCTCATTTAATATTTTTGGGATTGATGTCAGCTGTGAATTGACAGCTGGCATTAAGCCCAGGGGTTAATAATGGAGATGGATCTACCAGACAGCCCTTTTACTTACGAGGTAAGGGTACAGTTAAAACACACACACACACAGTGGACAAAATATTTATAAAGAATCCCCCTCACTCACTCTTCACTAGTTTATTAATTTAAAAGAATCCTCAAAGTTCCAACATAATCCAATGGTGTAATGCCCCATAGCGCCCATCGAATCCTATGGTCGAGGCTCCATAGGTCAGTCCCGGTCAGCAGCAGGTATTGAATTTCTCACGACCATGAGAAATCATACCTGCCGCTGAGAGCAAGATATTTATGGAGCCTTGTTCTGAGAACACTGCTCCAAAAGTTGAAGTGACAACCTATCAATGCTAGAGTCGGCTACTGTTTAGTATATTTAGGCTGAGATTGGCCAAAGAAACATGGACCTTCAAAGCCTGATAATACCAGCCCCATCTATCTGTTATACCTTAGTAGGTTATGAAAAATAGGGGGGATCCCAAGCAATTTGTGTTTTAAATTATTTAAATAAGTCATTAAAAAATGTTGTGGGGTTCCCTCTATTTTTGATAACCAGCCAAGGTAAAGCAGACAGCTTAACACTAAATCCCGCTGCTGTCTGCTTTACCTCAGCTGGTTATCAAAAATATGGGGGGCCCCACAACATTTTTTTTTAATATGTCTCCCCTATTTGCATTTGTTTGCAAAGCAATTGTCCTGCTGTTACCCCTGTTTTGCTTCCTTTTACAGCCTCTCAGCCCTTACTATGTCCATTTCACAGCCATTTTACAGCACCAAAATTTGGGGCCATATTCACTTATATGGTGTTTGGGGTCTGGAGTCAAGTTTGGGTCAAGTCTGGGTATCGAAATGAACTTTTAACTAAAGTCAATCCTTAGCGCACTTGATAGTCTATGACTTTCCTTATTTGCACATAGCAAATCAATCACGAGTCCAGGTTGTGAAAGCACAATAGGGATGTGACTAAATCTTTAAATGGGTGAGTGCATGTAGGATGCATCATCAACGTCATGCGTCTATGATGTGGGGAGGCAAATTAGGATAAGTGACATTGCATGATTACATCATAATACGTGTGACAATTGCATATACAAAAAATAGTCACTGGTCCTGTTCTATGAAATATAGGCTTATTAGGTACATAAAATAAGGAATTCTGAATCACATGAATGACAATGGCCCCTTATTTACAAATAAGGGAATGAGAGTTGTTAATATCAAATCATATTTAGTGTGATAGAAAGTATCTGTATTCATGAAGGGAAGTGAATGAGCACATATACAAGTATTGTTCAGCATTATTAGATTAAATGCAGCAGGACACATTGAAATCTATTAAAGATGATAATGGTGCATTGGTGGAAAAATATGTAATATTAATTCCAGATATATTATATACCAATGTAGGAATATAATGGAAATATAAAATGGAAATTGAATAATATATTAGTGTCCTGAATAAATACTAGTATATACGTATAAATGGCCAATTAGTTAAGCTTCGAAGGGCTACTTGTATTTAAGAAGTAATTTAAATTCATTAGAGGATTAGAAGAACTGAAATTATTTCTGTATAGTGCTATCCTCTATTCATGAATATGACTACTGTTGAGAGTATTGGTGCTCAGAGACCCTCATAGAAGATTTTGTATAAACATTTTAATCCTTTTTAAGGAGTGTTTATTTCAGTCCTGAGAAAACAACTTTTTGAAAGTAAACTATTATAAATGTCTCTTGATGAGTTGTTTGATTAAGAGATACTGAAATGCATAGAGACTTTATCCTTTGGAGAGACTACTTTTGTACAGTATATCAACCATATACCATCCAGTGAAAGGTGGTTGTTGTTTGCTCAAATTATGAGCTAATTTATATAGTGAGACTGAGAATATATGTATGTTTTGTAAAAATGAATCACATTCTTATGTTCCTAGAGGATCTGAATTACAGCAGTGCACACTTCATAATATTTTAATTGTGTGGAAGTTTATTAATTGTACAAACTATGGGCTCGGACACACATTAGTGTGTGCGGAAAAATCGCATTGCTCTCGGACCAATGTTAACTAATGTCAGAGAACACATTTCCAAGTCTCATACCCTTTTTCTACATCCGATTCTCGGATTGCGAGTCAATCGCAACATGTTGCGATTCTATGCGAGTCACGGACAAGACTCGCCAATGCAAGTCAATGGGTCCGAGAAAGAAGGTGGAATGCACTCGGACCACACTCGCACCATCCGAGTCTGATGCGAGTTTTAATTGATACATTACCTTTCTGTAACTCAGACAACTGTAGAAAATGCACCTGTAAATGATTATACAGTAACTAGTTGCTGAGGAAAAAAATGGATTGCACTCTGACTGCACTCGCAAGCCACAATGACCAAAAGTCAGATGACACTTGTCCAACTCTCGGATCCGAGAATTGGAGCATTTTTAAACTCAGATGTGTGTCCATACCCTAAAAGTTAAACCCCAGCGTTTTTGTTTTTTTTCTTCCAGCATTGGAGTGGTGCTTTATATTTGACCCAACTATCACATGCTCATCTTTTGGCGGCTTTGCCTTTTTCCTGATGCTGGTCCAGTTCCGCCACGCCATCTTTTAACTATAATTTCTGATTGGCTGCAAGTCAGAAGTTATGTCACAGGCTCCCAATGCATCTCTATGACAGTCAGAACTAAAGATGTGATCTCCGCCACGCTCCATGAAATGCTGGAGCTGCAGGCAGGTTACAAATTATAGGAGTCCAACCATAGTGACACCGGAAAAGATGAAGCCACCAGAAGGTGAGTATGTGTGTGCAATAAAAGCAGCTGGTAAGTGAGTAATTTAAATTGCAGTGAGTAATTTAATTTTTGGAAAGTACCATAATACAATAACTATTTTGGAAATTATTTTCAGTGACTTGCAATTGTGTATTAGCAAGCAGATAGCAGTTCCACCTACACCTTGATTATAAATTGACCATTCGACTATTATTATTGTCGGTAGCCACTCCCCAAATTGTACCAGGTACAAGAAACTAAAGCTTAACTGAAACTATGGGTTATATGTGGCAGTTACACCTACACATTGATTATAAATTGATCATTCCACTAGGGATAGCTCAGGCTATGACCGCGGGTGAACCCTGCTGTCACAGCCATACTGCTCTGCCGATGCTCGGCAATCTCCGACGGCCGGCGGCACTCTTTGGGATGTGACAGCAGGGTTCACCCGCAGTCATAGCCCGAGCTATGACCTGAGGTGAACCCTGACTGTTGTAGTCATTTCTCAGACTGCTCTTGCTCTGCATAGACATGTGTGTCTATGCAGAGCCATGTAGCAGTGCTGAGATTGAATTTATGGACTATGTCGGACGGAAGAGGATTTTTTTAATAAAGATGGAGTCACTAAATGTATTTTTAAAAAAAAATTTTCTCTGTGTTGTGTTTTTTACATAATTTACTAGAAATTCATGGCGGTCATGTCTACTATTGGCGTGACCGCCATGAATTTCGGGCTTAGGGCCAGCTGATAATACAAAGCTGGCCCTAACCCCTTTATTACCCAGTGAGCCACCGCACCAGGGCCCTGGAAGAGTTGGGTTCAGTGCCAGAACATGACGCTTCAATGAATGCGCCATTTTCTGGGGTGGCTGCGGGCTGCCATTTGCAGCGGGGGGTGCCCAGAAGGCTTGGGCCTCCCTGCGCTGCAGATTCCAGCCCCCAGCTGCCTAGCTCTACCTGGCTGGACATAGAAATAGCGCGGAGCCTCATGCATTTTTTTTTTTATTATATCATGAAATTAGGCACCTGGGGGTTGGTGGCAGCCCATTGCTGCCTGCTGTATCCAGCTGGATACAAAAATATGTCGAAGCCCACGTCAATTTTTTTTCTGAAAAATCCAAAAAACAATATGAATGAAAGGGACTGCATCTTTATTACCCCCTCAACCATGGTTAATAAAGATGCAGTCCCTTTTTATAGGATTCTTTAATGGATTTTTCAGAAAAATTTTGACATGGGCTTCGCTGTCTTTTTGTATGCCAGCCGGATACAGCAGGCGGCAACAGGCTGCCCCTAACCCATAGCTGACTATTTGTACCTGCCTGGACACAGAAATACCAGGAAGCTCTTATTATTTACTAGATTAATGCCGATGCTATTGCATCGGGAGGATGGTGATGTGATGTTGAGGATGTTTTGTGTGACAGTAAGAGCAGCACACCTTGAGATGGAGATGTGGTGAACAGCCATCCCACCCATTTCTTTAGCTGTTCACAAAAACCCGTCGCTGTTGTAAAAGGAAATAATATTTCTCAGCAGCTATGCTGCTGGACCTTAACATCCGGGTTCATATCGTACGTTCATCATTAGTGAATGCTTTAGCATGTAGTCTTGTTCAGACCGATGTATATAAGTCGTATGTGTGGTGGTGAGTGTGATAAAAATGTAGACATCGAAGTTGTAGGTTGTCGGCGTTGGCGGCGAACAGAGGTTTCTTGTGCTAATCTAATGGATTTAGACTTAGTGGATTTGTGTGTGAGGCATTGTTGTTTATAAGCCTTCATGGTGGCAAGGCGATGTTCTTTTTCTTCAGGAGTCTCATTAGCACAGTGTTTTCTTTGACGTAGTGACAAAGTATTTTTCCGCTGTGTGTCAGTGGCATACGTTTTGGGAGGAGTCATGTTGAGACTGGTAAGGGAGTATGAGAGCAGATAGTAGAGAGTGAGAGTGTTGGGGGTTATAAGACGTTAGAGAAGGGGTCCTGCAGTTATGAATACAGAAAGGATGTGTATGTACGTATGTACAGGTGGCGTAAATCAGAAGGGTAAGTTGTAAAGCAGTGCTACAGGATAGAACTTATAGATGTGAGCTAGTTCACTGCGTCTTAATTATAGAAAGGTATACTCAGCAGGAGTGAGGGCACTGAAGAGGCTAACTGAGGAGAATATAGAAGCAATACGGTGCAGACGGAGTTAAATATCCACAGCGTCTTAGCTATAATCAGCAGGAGTGATGGAAATGAAGAGGTTAACTGAGGAGAATATTGAAGCAATACGGTGCAGACAGAGATAACTGTTCATAGCATCTTAGATATACTCAGCAGGAGTGACGACACTGAAGAGGTTAACTGAGGAGAATATAGAAGCAATACTGTGCAGATGGAGTTAAATGTTCACAGCGTCTTAGGTATACTCAGCAGGAGTGAGGGCACTGAAGAGGTTAACTGAGGAGAATATAGAAGCAATACGGTGCAGACAGAGTTAAATGTTCACAGCATCTTAGATATACTGAGTAGGTGTGAGGGCACTGAAGAGGTTAACTGAGGAAATGGAGTAAGTGAAGAGAGCAGGAGGAGTTATGACGTAGCAGCAGGAGACGTTGGCGAATGGCGGGCTGAAGTAAATTTTCAAAAAGCGCGGCATTTAAGATAGCATCCGGGAAGTCTCGCGAGACTTCCCAGATGCCATATTGGATCCTGTCCTCTGTAGCAGTGACATACTGCGTCCAAGATGGCATCCGGGAAGTCTCGCGAGACTTTTCGGATGGCATCTGGGATCTTGCGAGAGTTCCCGGACGCCATTTTGGAGGAAACATGTCGCCAGATCGAGGAGTGGTGCCAACATGGTGGGGTCGGCAGCGGAGCGAAGATCATCGGCTGGAGGTCGCGGCGGCGGGGAAGACGATGGGCAGGTGGTAAGTACTGCAGGCAGAGTGCATGAGGTAAGAGTGGGGGTATGAGTGTAGAGGTGTTGAGCGAGGAGGGGGGCGTAAGGACAGTGGAAGGGGGGACGTGTGTGTGTGGATGTGGCAACTGAGGGGGGGTGTGATGAGAAGTGTAGGGTCGGAGGGTGTGTGGAGGAGTGTGACCGGAGTGTGTGTGTGGCCCGCAGCTTGTACTGATGGCGGGAGTGGGGCTTTGGAAGCCCCCGTTCCCGACAACGGGCGGCCATATTGGAGCACCCAGGGCGGGTGTACAGGCAACTTCAGTCAGGATGTAACGTACCAGACCGTTACATCGTGATGGAAGTTGCCTTAAGGTACCTTTACACGCTGCCAATGTGCCTAGCAATTGGTATCAACCGCACGTGCACGCGCACATTTTTGACGGTTGATACCGATCGCTGATGCCGCATGTACACGCTGCCATCGCGTTGTCAACTGAAGGTATCTTTGTTCCCCGGAAGTTCCGACAGATCCTGCAGATAACTTCCTGTTGAATATCTTCGCTGCTTCACACGCCGCTATCCACAAAAGGAATATGGGCGTACATCTTTTGAGGCGCAAGTACATAGGCGTGACAGAGTTGTGTATTCTGTGACACTAACACGCTGATTGGACAACGCAATAGCGTCATGATTGGCCCACCTGCGCAGGAAAGCTGGCTAATACATGACGCCATTCCAATATTCCAATTGTGGAGTGTGAATGGACAGCTCTCTAAATATGGCACTCTGTGAAGGGACAGCCAATGGTTACACAGTAGCCCCCACCAATGATCGCCGATGGGGCGCGGTATCCATGAGGCTGTGTCACGTCCCTGGGAATTCACTAGGCGGCGGTGATTCAATCCCTGTGCCCAGTTTAGACGCCACTACCATGGCAAGTGTGCCTTTGTGTTGCCTTGGGTTTTTGAGCACGGCTCAGAAACTGGTATCCGAGTCAACTGCAGGAAACCCGATAACTTTCACTATTTACACGCTGCCATTTCGTAGCAATTTCAAGACAACAGGCACAAAAATCCCTATTGCCAGGCAGATGCTATCACGCAGTGGTGGCGTGTAAAGGTACCCTTAAGGTACCTTTACACGCCACCACAGGAAGGAAGAAACCGCCAGGCATCGGGTACAATTGTGCCTGTTGCCATGAAATCACTACGAAATGGCGGCGTGTAATTTGGGTAATTCCTTCCTGTGTCTCAGAGTTCCTTCGGATACCTGTTTCTGAGCCGTGCTCAAAAACAGGAAGGAACAATTTCTATGGTGGCGGCGTGTAATCGGGGCACAGGCAAGGTATTTGCGAGGCCTACGAATTCCCAGGGGCATGCCACAGCCTCATGGATACCAGGCCCCATCAGCGATCATTGGTGGAGGCTCCTCCGTTACGATTGGCTCTCCCTTCACAGGTCGCCATATTTAATGAGCTGTCCATTCATAGTCCACAATTGCAATGGCGTCATGTATTAGCCAGCCTTCCTGCGCAGGCTGGCCAATCATGATGCTTTTGCGGTGTCCAATCACCGTACGAGCGTCACGTAATACACAACTCTGTCACGCCTATGTACTGACGGCGCAAAATATGTACGCCCATATTCCTTTGTGGTAGCGACGTGTAAACCAGGGAAGGTATTCAACAGGGAGTAAGCCGCAGGAGCTGTCGGCACTTCCAGGGAACGCAAATAACTTCTGTGGAGCACGTTGTGGCGGCGTGTATATGCAGCATTAGGGATCGTTATCCACCGTTAAAAAACGCGCGCGTGCACATGCGGTGGCTACCTGTTGCTGCACTCTGTGGCGGCGTGTAAAGGTACCCTTAGAGTTTTATTATAATAGATACCTACAGCAGTACCGATGTGCAACGGTGCAAGTGTGCAGCGGTGCCAGAATCCAGGAGGGGACAATGGGCAGGTGCGGTCAGAAGGGGGCCGGGAAAGAGCGGCCGGGTGCGGGCAGGAGGGGGCCGGGAGACAGCGGCCGAGTGCGGGCAGGAAGGGGCCGGGGAACAGTGGCCAGGAGGGGGCCCTCCTGTCCGCATCCGGCTGCTGTTCGCCAGCTCCCTCCTGCCAGAAGCAGAGTGCTTAGCAGAGTATACGGCAGCTCAGTGGTTAGCAGACTTTACGGCTGCTTAGTGGTTAGCAGAGTATACGGCGGCTGAGTGGTTAGCAGAGTATACAGGGGCTCAGTGGTTAGCAGAGTATACAGTGACTCAGTGATTAGCACTGCATGGTGCCTCAGTGGTTAGCACAGTATGGTGGTTCAGTGGTTAGTATTGTATGGTGGCTCAGTGGTTAGCACTGTATGGTGACTCAGTGGTTAGCAGACTTTACGGCAGCTCAGTGGTTAGCAGAGTATATGGTGGCTCAGTGGTTAGCACTGTATGGTGGCTCAGTGGTTAGCACTGTACGGTGGCTCAGTGGTTAGCACTGTATGGTGGCTCAGTGGTTAGCACTGTATGGTGGCTCAATAGTTAGCACTGCATGGTGGCTCAGTGGTTAGCACAGTATGGTGGTTCTGTGGTTAGTATTGTACGGTGGCTCAGTGGTTAGCACTGCGCGGTGCCTCAGTGTTTAGCAAAGTATGGTGTCTCAGTGGTTAGCAGAGTATACAGGGGCTCAGTGGTTAGCAGAGTATATGGTGGCTCAGTGGTTAGCACTGTATGGTGGCTCAGTGGTTAGCACAGTATGGTGGCTCAGTGGTTAGCACTGCGCGGTGCCTCAGTGTTTAGCAAAGTATGGTGTCTCAGTGGTTAGCAGAGTATACAGGGGCTCAGTGGTTAGCAGAGTATATGGTGGCTCAGTGGTTTGCACTGTATGGTGGCTCAGTGGTTAGCACAGTATGGTGGCTCAGTGGTTAGCACTGCGCGGTGCCTCAGTGTTTAGCAAAGTATGGTGTCTCAGTGGTTGGCACCAGGGGCGTAACTACAATAGGTGCAGGAGTTGCGATCGCACCCGGGCCCTGCAGCCTAGGGGGGCCCCAAAAGTCCCCTTGGCCTATAGAAAAAGACTTATGCTATTAATGATTTGCAATAATTGGGGGCCTCATTGGAGGTTTCGCATCGGGGCCCCTGGGCCTGAAGTTACGTCACTGGTTAGCACAGTATATGGTCACTCAGTGGTCACCACTGTACGCTGGCTCAGTGTTTAGCACAGTATGGTGGCTCAGTGGTTAGCACTATATGGAGGCATAGTGGTTAACTGTATGGAGGGCTCAGTGGTTAGCATAGTATGGTGGGTCAGTGGTTAGAACTGTATAAGGTGGCTCAGTGGTTAGCACTGTACACAGTGACTCAGTGATTAGCACTCTATGGTGGCTCAGTGGTTAGCACTGCATACGGTGGCTCAGTGGTTAGCACAATAAACGCTGACTCAGTAGTTAGCACTGTATACGGTGACTTAGTGGTTAGCACTTTATGGTGGCTCAGTGGTTGACAATGTATATGGTTGTTCAGTGGTTAGCACTGTATATGGTGGCTCAGTGGTTAGCACAGTGCGGTGGCTCAGTGGTCAGCGCAGGACGGAGGCAGAGTGGTCAGCACAGGACGGAGGCAGAGTGGTCAGCGCAGGACGGATGCAGAGTGGTCAGTGCAGGACGGATGCAGAGTGGTCAGCGCAGGACAGAGGCAGAGTGGTCAGCGCAGGATGGAGGCAGAGCGGTCAGCGCAGGACGGAGGCTCAGTGACCATCAGAGGACGGAGGCTCGCTGGTCAGCAGATGACGGATGCTCGCTGGTCAGCAGAGGACAGAGGCTCGGTGGTAAGTGCAGGATGGAGCGCGGCATTTAAGATAGCATCCGGGAAGTCTCGCGAGATTTCCCGGATGACATATTGGATCCAGTCCTCTGTGGCGGCAACATACTTCATCCAAGATGGCGTCCAGGAAGTCTCGCGAGAGTTCCTGGACGCCATTTTGAAAGAAACAAGTTGCCGGGATGGAGGAGTGAAGCCAAGATGGTGGGGATGGCGGAGCAAAGATGCGGCGGCGGCAGGGAAGACGATGGGTCGGTGGCAAGTATGGCAGGCAGAGTGCATGGGGGTATGAGTGGTGGTTTGAGTGTGGAGGTGCTGAGTGAGGAGGGGGGCGCAAGGAGAGTGGAATGGGGGGGACGTGTGTGTGTGGACGTGGCAACTGAGGGGGGGTGTGAGATGAGAAGTGTAGTGTCGGAGGGTGTGTGGAGGAGTGGGGAGTGTGACCGGAGTGTGTGTGGGGCCGCAGCTTGTACCGATGGCGGGAGTGGGGCTTTGGAAGCCCCGCTCCCGGCAACGGGCGGCCATATTGGAACACCCATGGCGGGTGTACAGGAAACTTCAGCCAGGATGTGACGTACCATACCGTTACATCCTGACAGAAGTAGCCTTAGGGTTTTATTATAATAGATTATTTCATGAATTTCATGAAATAATAAAAAAAAAAATGTGTGGGGATCCGCGCTATTTCTATGTCCAGCCAGGTACAGCTAGGCAGTTGGGGTCTGGAATCCGCAGCGCAGGGAGGCGCAAACCTTCTGGGCACCCCCCACTGCGAATGGCAGCACGCAGCCGCCCAAGAAAATGGCGTGTTCATTGAAGCGCCATGTTCTGGCGCTGAACCCAACTCTTCCAGGGCCCTGGTGCGGTGGCTCACTGGGTAATGTTCCTAAATCCGCATGCGGTATCTGGATTGCACCTTAATGTTGAATCTGGTTGCCGCATGCAGATCTTCCCAGGCTTTTCTGCTTGGTTTTTGAGGCGGGGAATGAATTCGGCTAAAATCGGATTATCCTGGATTCACCCGGGTCCGGCTCAATCCGGCGCTCATTGACTCCTATGTTATTGTTTGCCGGATTGCGCCGGATCCGGGTGTATCAGGGATAATCCGATTTTGTCCCTGTTTTGTGCTGTGATTTATGATCCAGGTGCCGCAACCCGGTTTCACTGACATTTGCGTTTGACATTTCAAAACCGGAATCCGGCTGAGAAAACTGAGCGAAAACCGTTGCAAGCATGATTTTTAACGCAGCAACGGAAACCGGAATGCGGTAACTGGATATGAAGTTGTGCGAGCCTGCTATAGAATGGTCTCCTATGGGCTGCGGATCCGGATCCGGTTTTGAGAATTTTGATAAGTCAAAACCGGATCAGGTTCTGCAATCCCGAACGCAGATGTGACCCTAGCCTATGAAGTTGTGCGAGCCTGCTATAGAATGGTCTCCTATGGGCTGCGGATCCGGATCCGGTTTTGAGAATTTTGATAAGTCAAAACCGGATCAGGTTCTGCAATCCCAAACGCAGATGTGACCCTAGCCATAATCGACCATTATCTAATGTGTATGGCCAGTGCTGATTAAATTCTCTCAGTCTATGAATAAAGCCCCCGTCACACATAATGAGATCGTTAGCGAGATCATTGTAACGTCACAGGTTTTGTGACGTAACAGCGATCTCGCTAACAATCTCGCTAAGTGTGACACTTAGCAGCGATCAGGCCCCTGTCGTGAAATCGCTGATAATTACAAAGTGCTCTGGGTCACTTTTTGATCGTTGGTTTCCCACTGTTCAGCACGTATCGCTGCGTGTGACAGTGAGAGACCAGCGATCAGCGATCTCACAGGCTGGTAACCATGGTAAACACTGGGTATCTATGCAGCACGCGCTGCCTAGATACCCGGTGTTTATCATGGTTACCAGTGCTAAGCAGGGAGGACGCTGGTAACTATGATAAACACCGGGTATCTAGGCAGCGCGCGCTGCCTAGATACCCGGTGTTCATCATAGTTACCAGCGTCCTCCCTGCTTACAGGCAGCGCTAAGCAGGGAGGACGCTGGTAACTATGATAAACAGCGGGTATCTAGGCAGCGCATGCTGCCTAGATACCCACTGTTTATCATAGTTACCAGCGATGTGGAGGTGGCTCCCTGGTCCCTGATCGCTGGGGAGATCTGCCTGTTTGACAGCTCCCCAGTGACCAGGTAACGACGCACCAATGATCTCTACAGGATCGTTATCGCTGTTGGGATCGCTGGCGCCTCGTTGTGTGTGACGGAAGCTTAACAACCTGTTAGTAGTATGTAGGAAGAATGTAAAGTATTCTACACAATAAAGAGTTCTCTATCAGTTCTCTATCAGTCATGATGTTCTGTCACCATCTACAATCATAGAAGAGGTCTAGCAGTAATCTACCGACTACCATGATAACATTCCCTCATCTCTTGTGTTATTATTCTTTATTCATTTAATCTTACACTAATTATTCACTATGAAAAGAATCATATAATACCCACTTTAATAATTTCTTCTAAAATATTCTATTCTTGCTTTCATTAGAAACTGATATGCATCAGCCTTGTGTGCTGTCTTGCTAATGAGCAGTCTTTTATGTAGTTTTATGTATATTTTAACTCAATGATATAGTTTGTATTATAGATTCTAATTAAATCCAATAACCATTCATAACACTATTACAATGTATTGCTGTGCAATTTCATAACTGCATAACTATAGAAAAGGGTTACGTGAGCCTTGTTCATTAGGCATTAGTGCTTCTCTTGAAAAACATAATTACCACATTTGGTTTTCAGCAGCATTTCATGTTAATTACAACATTTCTTCAAGTGAATTTTTCCAAGGTCTTATAACAGACAGCAATAACGGTCTTTTATTTTGCCAATCCTTCATTTGGGAGACATCTGCCCAAGGTCAATCTCCTTCTTCTATTAATATTTCGCCACCTGTATCTGTTTGTGTCCAGCACTCCCAAATGTAAAATGCTTTGTGGAAGGTCTCTTATACACCACGTGATTGCTTGTATTTTAAATTCTTGGTTATTGGGAGACTATTTCTAATGTCTTATACATGTCAAAGAAACTATGTGTACTTTGCAGAAAAAAATTGGCAAACTAAAATCCAGGTAATTTTTATTAGCGATATATTTAAAAATCCATTCTGGACATAGTGTCAAGTATCTCACGCGTTTCAAGCAAAGACCATGCTCTTAATCATAGATAACTAATTGTACCCTTACACAATAGGAATGATGTTTTCTCCTATCTTTCATATAAAAACATTTTCAAGCAGTGAATGGAAGCTAGTCCCTATTCTGTACCAGAAGATTATTATATGAAGCAATGGATGGCAACAAATTCCAGAAAAAGCAACGGCTTTTGCTGAAATCCGTTCACATGGTCCGTAATTCTGCAGATGTGATTTGCGCTGCATAAAGAATGAGCATGTTAATTGTTGACGCCTTTTTCAGTGCGCTTTTTATTCACCTCGCCGCATTCCCCCTAAGATCTCCTTACATCCTAGCACCGTAGGACCTTGTAACGCACCTTAAACAGCACCATGTGACCGGGCGATGTCAACCAGTCACATGGTGCTGCAGGGTCCTAGAGGCTGCTCTCGCTGCGGCCCAGTGGGAGATCAGAAGACACCGCTGGGGATTACCGAGGGAGTGAGGCCAGTAAAGCACAGGCTGTTCACACACAGAACGCTGGACTCTGTGAAGATCCATTCTTGGTGCAGTTTTCAAAAAAACGCTGTGTG
Organism: Allobates femoralis; assembly: GCA_033576535.1. Taxonomy (NCBI): domain Eukaryota; kingdom Metazoa; phylum Chordata; class Amphibia; order Anura; family Aromobatidae; genus Allobates; species Allobates femoralis. The sequence goes on along the minus strand of JARQOC010001011.1, from coordinate 38,871 downwards.
TGATCGTAGCCTAATAAAGATTTGGTGCTTCATTTTTTGCATATTTTGCCCCACACTTTTACAACCTACTGTATATTTTAATAAATTAATTTTTGTTGTCACTTTTAAAGTTGCTTCAGTTTACAATATTGCAGATTTCCACCACACAGCCATATTATTTTAATTCTTATTGCATTTATTGATGCAGGAGTGTCTTTTCCTACTATAAATTCACTGAGCACTTTCTTATGACAATATAAGCAATATATGCAATGTTATCCATACACAATGTTATCTACTTATTTGTATTTTATATATTGTTGCTATTAATTGTTGTAATATCAGCCTATGGAGGAGTGCTGATCAACTATTGTACATATCTAGATATTAAAGTGCATTTATTTTTATCCTCTTTATCTGTATATTTTTCTTTTACATTTTGTGTCTATTTTATTATTTTGTGATCATTAAAAGTGTATATTTTATATTTATATATATTATATGTGGTCGTTCTTTTTATGTAATATGTTTTAAGCCCTACAGCCTGCTGTCATCAGATTACGTACCTAAAAATCTGATGACATATTTCATTTAAGTAGCCTCAGGCATGAAAAAGCAGGGATTTATCAAGCAGTGTCATAGCTGATGTTGACCTGGGTGGCCCTCTGTCAGATTTATGTTGTATGGAAATCCAAGTTATATCATTAGAATTAATTATTACCATAAAAAAACCACAGCGAACACCATTTTGAGAAATACTAGTAGACACCCTTCCCAGGCAAGAAATAATAGAGACAAAAGAGCAGGGGAGCCCTCAGAGTGAATCTAGGTGGTCCAGTGGGGGTAAAAAATTAAGAAGGCTCACCTGGCCAGGTTGTGCACCCCTGCACAACTCTGGTGATCACTTCAGATAGAGCCGCTGGTCTGCAGGGTTCTCTACCAGAGATGTAGCTGAGCTAAAGAAGAAAACTGGATTGGACTACGTCGGACGGAAGATTTTTTTTTAATAAAGATGGAGTCTGTGTTGTTTTGTTATTTTTTCTAGGAAATAATTTTTTTCTGTGTTATGTTTTTTAAAAAAAAAAACTAGAAATTCATGGTGGTAATGTCTAATATTGGCTATGAACTTCGAGCTTAGGGCTAGCTGATAATACAAAGCTGGCCCTAACCCCTTTATTACCCAGTGAGCCACTGCACCAGGGCCCTGGATGAGCTGGATACAGCGCCAGAAGATGGTGCTTCTATGAACGCGCCATTCTCTGGGGTGGCTGCAGGCTGCAATTCGCAGTGGCACTACAAATAACAGATTTATAATGTTTATACTTTTGATATTGTAAGTCATAAATTGACATAGCTATGTGTTCTCAAGACCCCTGAGGGATATTCAGTCTAACAATGTGGCCCCTTATTATTTAGTTACTATTTCTGGATACCTTTCAACACTAAAGGTACCACCACACGCCGCAATGTCGCCTGGAAATCTGAAAGGCGATATGTCGCCCTGGAGCAATCACCGTGAAATTGCCTCACAGTTGCGTTATGTGATTGGGCAATTTCGCGGCGATAAATCGCCCCTCGGCCATTGCCTGATTCCTGAACAGTGCTCAGTAATCAGTCGCAATCGTTAAGGCGATGTTTTCGTGTTGTGGCGTCTGACAGGGCGATAGTGATGGAAAGAGCATTGACTATGATCTCCCGTCAGCGTGCCTCAGCGTGATGGAGTCCATGCCCTGTCTGTACTGTGTTCCCATTGGCTGTCAGTTGACACCACGCCATATTTGAAGAGCTGTCTGTTCAGCACCACACACATCTTCAGCTACACAACCGTTCGCAAACTCAGTGCAAACTCTGATAGACAATGGCGTCATGTATTAGCCAGCCTTCCAGAGCAGGCTGACCAATCGTAACGGTGTTGCAATGTCCAATGAGCATGTATGGGGCGCGGTGTAAACCACTGTGGCACACCTTTATCCTCGCCACGCTGAACATGTACATTGCCTTTGAGATTGCGGCGTGTGAAGCGGCAATGGAATGAGGCAAGATTGGTTCCACTGTAGGGGAGGCGATTTTCGGAGCGACACATCGCCTTAGGTCCAGGGCAAAATTGCAGCGTGTGATGCTCCCATCGGCGATCTGAGGCGACCACGAAAAACATGAGCGCGCACGTTAGATCGCCACACATCGCCAGCCGAGATTGCGGCGAGTGACGGTATCTTTAGTCGTCTTTTAAGTTTTATTCCTTTGGATAAATGTTTAATTAGCAATTATTTTCTTCAGTGTTTTGCCTGTTCTTCATTGACCCATCGTGGTATTTTGAAAGGAAACAATACAATACACAGAGATCTACAGATAATGAATACAAAGTATTGCTGCCACTTTATAATATGTTTTATAAGCCATAAATAACAGCACGACTATTGTAATATAAAGTTGCTTAATTTTAGCTTTCTGGTGTACATAGTCTGAATTTTTTAAAATGTGATACTGGCTAAAGGTTAAGGCTGCCTTCAGACTTGCAGATGCATCTGCAGCGTTTTGCAGATGCATCTGCAAGCATCTGCATGCTGACCGCGGCCCCTATGTTTATAATGGAGCGCACGGCGGTCTGCAGATGCTTGCAGACCGCCGTGCTCACCCATTCACTCCTATATGTGATCTGTGCGCAGGCGGATACTAATAGTCATCATTCAAGAAAATTAATTGCCCAGCCTTGATCTATAGGATCAATAAGAAAGCATTCGGTCCCACATTACATGTGATTTAATGAATCTATAAATCAACAAAATTGCAGACATCTGGAGGAAGTGAGGTCTGCGACGTCTCTCTCATGTCCTCTAGATGTCGATTACACCCATTGGAGAGGTGCAACCAGAGCTGATTGACCACACAGATTCTGTGACAGAACAAAGTCATGCGATCTCCAGGAGAGGGAATGCCAACACAGTTGGAACAGAGCTGGCATTGGAGGTGAATAGGTATTTTTAATTTAATGATGGGAAAAAACAGGGATTACAAAGGTGTTGTCCGAATAGTGGACAACCCATTTAAAGGGGTATTCTCAAATTTGAAAGTTATCCCCTATCCTTGGGTTAGCGGATAACTACTTAGGCTGGGGTCACACTTGTTAAGGTAATTGCGTTGACCGCATCTAGAGCTTGGAAAAATGTGTTCTGTAAACCGCAATGCGGTAACCGTATTGCTCAGGATGTGTATTTCTGAATGAAGCTCCCCTCACAATACAGCAGATACTGTACGTAATGTACGTATAGTATCAGCCGCTGTCCTGTAAGCATTTACATTAGGTCTATGGGTAGCGCACCCCCATAGACCTAATGTTAATGCTTACAGGACCCTGTACAGCAGCTGATACAGTACAGTAAATACTATATGTAATGTACGTATAGTGAGGGGAGCTGCGGCTTCATTCAGGAAATTTGTACAAAGCCGACAAAAGCTGGCAATAGTATAAGTGCCTCATTAACCCCTCACATGCCCATAGGAGTGGACAGCATGTCTCTAGGGGGGATGGGCACAGCTACTATTAATATTTAAGGTGTTAATAAACATTTAACACTTTGTTTATCTCTGCGGCAGCAGGGATGAACAAAGTAGACTGTAACCGCATTGCTCCGGATTACACATCCAGAACCACTCCGAAAACTGCAGCCTGCATGATTTTTACCGCAGGCTGCAGAGCCGGAGTCGGTAACCGGATTGCATGTAGCGCAATCCGGTTACTATAATGGGCTCCTATGGGGAGCGGTTCCTGATCTGGTTTTGAGCTTTTTTACAGCTCAAAACCGGATCAGGATTTCAAAATCCTGCCGCATGTGTGACCCCAGCCTAAATCTCTGGGAGTCTGACTGCTGAGTCCCTCAACAATACCAAAACTAGGGCACTGGAGAGTTTGGTGTGAATGATGCTATGATCGATCATGTGCACTGTTGCTCTAACCATCCATAAGTGCCAAAGATCAGCTAACTGCAGCAGTTGGCTATCTATGGGGGTCCCTATATGCAGCAGCATGTTAGGGGTTTACTTCTAAACTTGAGAATAGCCCTTTAAGCAATAAATATTATAGCAACTGCAAGTAAAAGAGTAAGCTGATGTTAAAATAATAACATTCCTATGCAACCACGATTTCCAAACCAAAACCGGTCTGTTTTTAGAATACCTATAAATTAGTAGCTCCCCTAATTGTCATGCACCATGCACCCTTTCATTGAGCATACATATAATCATTTATGTGATGCAGATTAAAAACCTCAATGTATTGGATTTATATTATATAGTATTGGTCAGGAAATGTGATGAAGAAGCAACAATCATCCAACAAAAACGTAAATATTTTACAGATATTGAGCATGAGTAATTCTGTACATATGTCGGGGTGAATAGCTGAAAGAGCAGCAGTTTCGTAGCAAGCCGTCTCTATTCTCTGTTAACAGCGGCCATTACATTTACATCTGCTACATTTACATAAATCTACAAATCAGATTTCATTCAATTAATGCATTGTTTTACAGTAAATTTATTTTAATCTATTCAGTGATGTACAAGGCTGTAATGTGCCTAAAGCTGAGCTCATTTCAATTAGCTAATCAAGTAACGATATTTAAAAGAATATGATGTACAACATTAGTCAGTAATTGCTAATAAAAGGAAGCGGGCTGACCTTTTCAGCAAATAATGCTTTTACACAAACCTGCTTGCATTTAGTTCTTGTTAGTATAATAACTTATGCTTAATAGGGCAACACCAAATCAGGTACAACATGGAGGTCACATTTTTATTCCACTGATAATTTGCCTAATTGTTTTTCAGTTCATAATTTTTAGAGTACAAAATACAAAAATAGACTTATTTTAGAGGATTAAGGGCCAGATTCATCATTTGGCAGCCAGTCTTGATGAGTACTGAACTGCAGTAAGGTGCACCAAATTCATTAAAATGGACATTTCACCAATTTTTTATATGGAACTGGAAATATGATGTAATAGACCCAGCAGATCAGAGCAATTTATTTATTATCTCTGTAGAGAGATATTAGAAATCAAAGTATTTGGCACCTACATTTTTTACTTTTTAAAGTCCAAATTGGTGGTATCAGAGTTTTCACTTGGGACGTGTACTTCTTTTAACTTTATGGTATGTGCCCACATTGCGTATTTGGTGCTGAAATTTTCTGTACCAAATGCACAACTTCTGGCAAAAATATACACATCGGGTATGGGTATATGCTATATTTTTTAATGTGCATATTTTTAATGATGTCAATGGCTGGAAATGCTGAAAAACTCACCAAAATATGGATCAATAATTGACATGCTGTAGATTTTTCTCAATCCAAAATGTGCACCAAATACGCAAGGTAAAAAATGCAACGTGGGCACAGCACTTTTGACCTCTCATAGACTTTCGTGGCTCAGGATATACATGCAGATTTGGGTGCAAATTTCTCAATATACACATCAAAAATGCATCAAAATACACAGTGAGGACACAAGGGCACAAGGTGTTTTAGTGCTAAAGAATCCTAATCAAGCAGCAACATTCAAGGAAAGAATAACGCACCCTATATTAACAGATTTCTTAGTATGTGAAATGTAATGATACAGCTCTGATCTACTGGTTTACCTCCTACTTATGTCATTGTGGTGGGGGCGGTGCAACTGAGTTTAGTTGTGTTACATTACAAACCCTTCTAAAAACTCTCCTCTTTGCCTAAAACTGTCAACTCTGCTACACTACCCTTCCCACTGGAGATGAGAGATCAAAATAATATGTTTCTAGTGCTCAACGTGTACTTGTTCTGCAGTGAGATCATAGGAAGGTGCCATTATATCCTCATAGGAGTAGTACAGAATATGCAAGTTAATCCCATTTGAGATGTAATGACAGCCCTGATATCATTGCAGAATAATGACAAGAAGCATCAGCACAGCAGACATAACTGTCATCACTTACAAAATTAGTAATAAGGAGAGCTGATAGGTTTTGTAATGTGGCATAGCTAAACTCAGCTGCACCACTCCTCCCTCCCACTGTCTCATGCAGGAGGTAAGACCAGGACATTAAGATGTCAGACTTTACACATCTCATACACTGAATATCTAATTTAAAGCTAATGGTGGGGTTGTGCTTTTCTTTTATTTAAATGATGCTGTGGCGCCCCACTACGTAGGTGCCACAAAAGGGGTACTGCACCCAGAAAAGCGGTGTAGTACTCCACTGCAGTTGGGACAATGGTCACAAGATGGAGCCCTAGAGCTGACACCCACACACAAGGACAGTAGGTGGGAGGGAACCCTGGGAGGAGATATAGTGGCCTCTAGGGGGAACTAGAGAGTAGTAGGAGAAGGAGTAGGAGGTCGAGTCCAGAAGGGAGTCAGGTTTGGAGAGTGAGCAGAGAGGAGTGGAGTGAGTCGGAGGAACCAGGCAGGCAGTCTGACGGAATCAAGAGGGCCATCTCGGCTGAGGGGCCCTGAGAAAGAAAAGATCCCAAACAGAGGAAGAAAGAAAGCAAGGAGACTCAACAACTGCAGAGTTAACTTGAGTGGGGAGCGAGCAACGGATAGAGTTTGCCCCATAGAAAGTAAATCGGGTACCGGAGCCTGCACCTGTGAGACCCTTCAAGGCTCACAGAAAATCCGCTAAACAGGAATATTGTAAATACGGCCCTGACTCCCAAAGATCCCACAAGCGGGAAACCAGAACCACAGTAGGCAGCTGCGGCTTTCAACAAAAGGTTAACCCGACGGGTACAATAGGGAAAGGAGACAGAAGCTAGAAGCAGAAATCCCAATTACAGCCTTAGAGCATTCGCCAGTTTACCATCTAGCGAACTGTTGAGCTGTAAAGCAGAAAGAACTGTTCAAGTAAAGTTACTCGATGAAGTGAAGCTTTGACTCTGCTGCATCCTTTCAGTATATAAACTACTTCATTACATCACTGCCCCGGTGGTCCAGTCCCGCCTGTGGGGACTATTCCATCCAAGCCGCAATACCACCAACCACCGGGGGACTGTGGCGACGCTGGTGAACATCACCAGACTCAGCAGGTGGCGTCACGAAGACAACAACTTGTAAATAATCCCCTGTAAATATCTCCCCATTTCAGTTGACCCCCAGGGCCACGGCTTCGGGATGGCCACCCGTGACTTCCCTGATTGAAGAGCCCGAGAGCCGAGTACCCCATAGCCCTGGGTGCGCGTCAATGCTGCCTTTATATGATTGGACATCATCATTCAGGGAGATGATTTACATGCCCCATGGAAAACCTTTTTTTAATTAATTAGGTTCCAAATACTTTTATTTCTAAAACTTCCACAACAGAGAGTCTAAAAAAAAGTTTTATTCAGCTCTGCAAACACTAGAACATCCTCTGTCAATTTTTAACATGAACATTTTTTTTGAAAGGTCTTTTTTAAGAGATATAAACCTTTTAATATGTTAGGCACATCTTGATGATGCTATGCTCCTATGTAAGGCATGTACTGTACTTCAGTCTGGGACTAGAGTATATTTCTGTTGAAAGGTACGATACTTTTCTGCCTGACACTTTGAATAATCTAACGGACGACACAACCCCAAACACTTTTTGGATAGTCTACAGCAACTTTTCTAAATGTTTTCCAAGCTGATTCAAAAACACATAATTCACAAATTTTGTGAACAACTATGAACTGAACAAAAAACTGGTGACTTTTTAAACAGTTTTTCAACATAAAACTGACATAAATGGCTTGTTGAATTGAAGGCAAAATATTTTCAACATATTAGCTGCCTCTCATGGAGATCTGGTGATATAGTAAATCTTTATCAAGTGATAAGGTAAAATAATGTTTGAACCTTGTTGTACCATCTTCCTCTACCCCCTCCCAACACAGACCACTATGCCCTGCTAAATCAACCCTGTATGTGTAAATATATACCGTATTTTTCGCTTTTTAAGACGCACTTTTGCCTCCCCCAACCTGGGGGGGTAAAAGGGGGTGCGTCTTAAAAAGCGAATGTGCAAAAATAAGTAATTAAAAAAAAAAAATTATATATATTACCAGGAGGGGGGAAGGGGTGTGCGGCTGCTGAGCGGGGGTGCCGTAGTGTGAGGGGCACACCTGCACTACCGGAGCAGCGGGGGGATGATCGGCGGTAGCGAGCGGTGGGCGCCGCCATATTATCTCTGCCCGGCTACATTCACTAAGCAGTGTGCAGCCGGCCGGTAGAGGTAGAGACTCCAGAATGGCCGCGGGTCTCCGTTATGGCCGCGGCCATTTTGTTGAAGTCTCTCCCGACTGGCTGCACAGTTAGCAGCAGTGAATGCAGCCGGGCAGAGACAATATGGCGACGCCCACCGCTCGCTGCCGCCTCTCAACCCCCGGTACTCCGTTCCTGCATCCGAGCCCCCCCACAGCATCAGTCCTGCACCTGTGCCTTTCCTGAACCTGCCTCCGGGACCCCCACTCAGCAGCCGCATGTCGGTAAGACATTGGGGTCCGGGAGGGGGGGTTGTGAAGAGGCACAAAAGTACATAAACAGGACACTACACAGGATGGGGACATATATACAGATATATGGGGGGACATAGTTTCCAGATGGGGGGCATATATACAGGATGGGGGTACATAGTTTCAGGATGGGGCATATATACTGGTTGGGGGACATATTTACAGGATGGGGGTACATAGTTTCAGGATAGGGGCATATATACTGGTTGGGGGACATATTTACAGGATGGGGGGGCATATATACAGGATTGGGGCCATATATACAGGATGGGGGGCATATATACAGGATGGGGAATATATAGATAAGATGGGGGAATGTATATGCCAGGGTGGGGGCCATATTTACAGCATGGGGTCATGTATGGCATGATGAGGGACATATATGCAAGGATGAGGGATATATATACCAGAATGGGGGGGACATATATCCCGGGATACCAGGATGGGGGGGATTATGTACCAGGATGAGGGACATACCGTATATACTGATTTGTAAGACGGACACTGACATTATAAGACGGACCCCATTTAACATTAAAAATTATTTATTTTCTCTTTTCCTTCACCAAATTTGGGGGTGCGTCTTATAATCAGGTGCGTCTTATAAAGCGAAAAATACGGTATATATATATATATATATATATATATATATATAGATATATATATATACTATATAATCTCCTAATCGTGTCTGTCTGACGCAGAAATTGCATGCCAGTGCTCATTGGTTGCCGCAAGCCGCGGCAACCAATGAGCACAGCGTATGCAAAACAGCTGCGTGCATTCAAAACCTGGCGACAGCGACAGACAGTGCTTTTTTTGCGATGGTATGGTGTACCAGAAAATGAGAGCTGGGGGAGGCTGCAGGAGGGAGAGGGAGATCTCCTGCTCCCGCTCATATAATATGCATAGCCGCTCTCCATCACCATGGTGCTGAAACCGCACCGCAGTGATGGGCTGGGGGAGCGGCGCATATTATATGGTACTGCGCCCCCCTGTGATGGCACATGTCCCCCCTATGTTAGATATTCCCCCCATGCTGCTGCCATAGTAAAATAATAAACTCTATACTTACCTCCTGGCTCCTCCTCCAGCGCTGATCTCTCGGAGTCTCCGATCTCCCGGCTGCTGCTGTGATCGCACGCAGAGATGATGTCACTCTCTGCCGATCACATGACAGCACAGAACCAGGAAGTGGAGGAGCTCTGCAGCATTATCTCTGCCCAAGCACAGCTACATAGAGGGATACCGGGAGATCAGCACTGGAGGAGGGAAGAATAGAGCAGCATGGGGGCCATATCTAACACAGGGGGGCATGTGCCACACATAGGGGGCATGTGCCCTGCATAGGGGACGTGTGCCATGCATAGGGGACGTGTGCCTTGCATAGGGGACGTGTGCCACGCATAGGGGACGTGTGCCATGCATAGGGGGCCATGCATAATGGACATGTGACATGCATAGAGGATGTGTGCTATACATAGGGGATGTGTGCCATGCATTGTGGACATGTGCCATGCATAGGGGACATGTGCCATGCATAGGGGACGTGTGCCATGCCTAGGGGACGTGTGACCTGCATAGGGAACGTGTGCCAAGCATAAGGGTTGTGTGCCACGCATAGGGGAGGTGTGCCATGCATAATGGACGTGTGACATGCATATTTCTGTTTCCAGGCAGGTGCAAATAGGGGTTGGAGGCAGCCCGTTCCTGCCTGCTGCGTGTGGCTGGACACAAAAATACGATGAAGCCCACGACAAATTTTATTGGAAAAATTAATTAAAAAAATACATTTAGGGACTGCATCTTTATTAACCCCCGAGGCCGGAGCGCTGCAGCATTGTAAGGGGGGTTAACATAGGTCACCTGAGGATAGCTCAGGTCATGCCACCTGAGCTGTCCTCGGGTGTCCTGAGTTAACCCCCATTTACAATTCCGCTGCGCTCCGGCCTTGAGGGTTTAATAAAGATGCAGTCCCTAAATGTCTAAATGTATTTTTTTTTATTTAATTCCAACCCCCAGTTGCCTATTTGTACCTGCCTGGAAACAGAAATAGAAGGAAGCCCCTTTTTTTTTTATTTCATGAATTTCATGAAATGATAAAAAAAATGCGTGGGGCTTTGCTATTTCCATGTCCAGCCACGTACAATTAGGCAGCTGGGGGCTGGAATCTGCAGCGCAGGGAGGCCCAAGCTTTCTGGGCACCCCCGCTGCGAATTGCAGTCTGCAGCTACCCCAGAAAATGGCGCATTCAGAGAAGCGCCATCTTCTGGCGCTGAACCCAGCTCATCCAGGTCCCTGGTGCCGTGACTCACTGGGTAATAAAGGGGTTAGGGCCAGCTTTGTGTTATCAGCTGGCCCTAAGCCCGAAATTCATGGGGTCACGCCAATATTAGACATGACCGCCATGAATTTCTAGTGAATTTTTTAAAAAAAACACAACACACAGAAAAAAATATTTTATTAGAAATAAAACTAAAAATACACTTAGAGACTCCATCTTATTAAAAAATTCCTCTTCTGTCCGAAGTAGTCCAATCAGGTTTTCTTCTTTAGCTCAGCTACATCTCTGGTAGAGAACCTCCACCAGAGATGTAGCTGAGCTGTGCAGCACCCGGGCGTGGGAAAGTTCATGTGAGTTCATGCTGCATGACAGCACCGCGGCTACTTCAAATGAACAGCTGATCTGCATCAGCTGATCATTTGAAAAACCCAGCGGGAAAGCCAGCGGTGAGACTTTACTGCCGGCTTTCCTGCTCTGTGCTGCGCTCCCTGCTCCCTGATGCCCCTTCATCGCTCCCCCCGCTGCCTCCCCGCCCAGGGCCACACCGTCCATTGGACAGTGTGAGCCCTGTCATTCAGGCGGCAAGAGGCAGGGGGAGCGGCAGTGCAGAAGGGGGCGGCTCCTCATGCACATAGAGTCCCCCTGTCATGGTGCCGGCGGCTTAGCGCAGGTAAGCGGCGACCCGCCGAAGCACAACTGAAGGGGCGGCAGCGCTGGGCTCCACCAGCACCCCCCCACCCGGACCTCGCCCGCTGCTGGAGGGGCGGCAGCACTGGTTTCTGCCAGCACCCTTCCCCCGGTCATCACCCGCTGCTGGAGGGGCGGCAGCGCTGGATTCTGCCAGCAGCCCCCCCGGTCATCACCTGCGCGGCTAAGGCGGCAGTGGGGCTTGTTAGGAACGGGTGAGAGGAACAGATCCAGGGAGCAGGGAGGGGGCATCAGGGAATGGGGAGTGCAGCACAGAGCAGGAAAGCCGGCGGTGAAGTCTTCTCACGGCCGCCGGCTTCCCCGCTTTGCTCCTTTGCTCCCTGGTGCTGCGCTCCCGCCCGATCCTGACTCAGGATCAGGATGGGAGGCAGTGGGGAGAGCGGAGGATCGGGATGGGAGGCTATGGGGGGCAGAGGATCGGGCTAAATGATTGTTTAAAAGCCGGCGGCTTTTTACCGCCGGCTTTTAAACAATCATGCCCCCATTTCAGCCTTTTCCTCTGCCCCCAGACCATTTATAGGGTCCTTTTGGTGAACGAACTGTTATCGAGCATAACTTAGAACTGCCGAATTTGAAGCTAATTGTTCGCATTCGTGGAATGACTCGAACATCGCCCAAAACAGCTCGAATTTGAGATGTCCATCGCCATTGATAATCAGCGGCACTTGAGCAGATTGAATTTTATTTTTCATGTGCACATGCACTGACACCGCTTATGGTCATATCTAGTGTTGTATACAAAGAAAAAATGGTGAGACAAAGAGGAGCAAATGGGTCTTATCGTTTTACGGATAAGGTAGTATCGTCATAGGTGTATGTGCTCACCTGATCCAGTTGTGTTTCCCACAAAATGGTAAATTAGCTTAGAGAGCTGCTGCTGGATCCGCACTCCCACATAACATATAGTGGTGATGTATTCAAGAAAAAGACCAGAGAGAGATCATGCTTTAGTGATCCGCGCTGCCGTCCCACCGTACCTGAATAAATGCCAGGGAAGCCAAAAGTATGCAAGCTGCTTCTTTATTCCAATAGTATTTCCATCCAACGTGTTTCGGTACAGACCTTGTACCTTCCTCAGGTCCATCACCAAATACTCATCGTTTGCACGTGACCTTACAGATACTGAAGTAAAACTCACCAAATACTCATCGTCTGAACATGGCCTTACAGATACTGAAGTAAAACTCACCAAGTACTCATCGGCTGAACATGGCCTTACGGATACTGAAGTAAAACTCACCAAGTACTCATCGGCTGAACATGGCCTTACAGATACTGAAGTAAAACTCACCAAATACTCATCGTCTGACCGTGGCCTTACAGATAGTGAGGAAAAACATCACCAAATACTCATCGTCTGAACATGGCCTTACAGATACTGAAGTAAAACTCACCAAATACTCATCGTCTGCATGATACCTTACAAATACTGGAGTAAAAACGGATTTTAAAGGGACATGACATGCCTATATCTGTGTCTCCTCCTTTTACTAGTCCATTTCTTTTTTTTTCGCATTTGTATATGTATTTGTCACTTTTCTATGTGTTTGTTGTGTGTTTTGAGCAGTTTGTCACCTTTTGGACACCTTAGAAGGTGTCTTCTATGTGTTTGTGTTTGCCTGCCATTGAAAATGCCATGGTGTTCGACGAACTTTAAACTAACACACATCAAATTCGACGAATCGAATTCGAACATCAGAGTGGTGGCTCTTCTCTAGTGAAAAGCACCTAATAGTATATGGGCTTTTGTGAGAAGGGGCCAAAGGGCCACTCGACTCGAACATCGCCCAAAACAGCTCGAATTTGAGATGTCCATCGCCATTGATAATCAGCGGCACTTGAGCAGATTGAATTTTATTTTTCATGTGCACATGCACTGACACCGCTTATGGTCATATCTAGTGTTGTATACAAAGAAAAAAGGGTGAGACAAAGAGGAGCAAATGGGTCTTATCGTTTTACGGATAAGGTAGTATCGTCATAGGTGTATGTGCTCACCTGATCCAGTTGTGTTTCCCCACAAATGGTAAATTAGCTTAGAGAGCTGCTGCTGGATCCGCACTCCCACATAACATATAGTGGTGATGTATTCAAGAAAAAGACCAGAGAGAGATCATGCTTTAGTGATCCGCGCTGCCGTCCCACCGTACCTGAATAAATGCCAGGGAAGCCAAAAGTATGCAAGCTGCTTCTTTATTCCAATAGTATTTCCATCCAACGTGTTTCGGTACAGACCTTGTACCTTCCTCAGGTCCATCACCAAATACTCATCGTTTGCACGTGACCTTACAGATACTGAAGTAAAACTCACCAAATACTCATCGTCTGAATGTGACCTTACAGATACTGAAGTAAAACTCACCAAATGCTCATCGTCTGAACATGGCCTTACAGATACTGAAGTAAAACTCACCAAGTACTCATCGGCTGAACATGGCCTTACGGATACTGAAGTAAAACTCACCAAGTACTCATCGGCTGAACATGGCCTTACAGATACTGAAGTAAAACTCACCAAATACTCATCGTCTGACCGTGGCCTTACAGATAGTGAGGAAAAACATCACCAAATACTCATCGTCTGAACATGGCCTTACAGATACTGAAGTAAAACTCACCAAATACTCATCGTCTGCATGATACCTTACAAATACTGGAGTAAAAACGGATTTTAAAGGGACATGACATGCCTATATCTGTGTCTCCTCCTTTTACTAGTCCATTTCTTTTTTTTTCGCATTTGTATATGTATTTGTCACTTTTCTATGTGTTTGTTGTGTGTTTTGAGCAGTTTGTCACCTTTTGGACACCTTAGAAGGTGTCTTCTATGTGTTTGTGTTTGCCTGCCATTGAAAATGCCATGGTGTTCGACGAACTTTAAACGAACACACATCAAATTCGACGAATCGAATTCGAACATCAGAGTGGTGGCTCTTCTCTAGTGAAAAGCACCTAATGGTATATGGGCTTTTGTGAGAAGGGGCCAAAGGGCCACTCACCTATCCTGGTTGTGCACCTTTGCACAACTGGAGTAAGTGGCACCGGTTTAGAGGATCTGTACAGGGCTGGGAGCATCCCGGAGGGTCCGAGGGCTGGTTCCTGTCATTTCCTGTTTTGGTCACGTGATCTGAAAGCTGATGACATCACGGCAGGTCCCTGAGTGCTTCTAAGTGTTACCCAGGCAATGCCAGGTCCTGCAGTGTATTTTGGATCTTCCAGAGCTGCTCATGTCGGAATCCCTCACAGGGGGAACATAGCAATGTGGAAGAAACATTTTAGGAGCACTGGGGCTCTTGGGCAAATATAACACACTCAGTGCTTGATTTACAAACCTTTATTGCCCTTTACTTCCCACTACGCATTTCGACAGGATGCCTGTCTTCCTCAGGATTAATTAGAAATAACCACCTGCATATTTTTTTAAATTCATGAATGTTGAGAGGGTTCTATTTTATTATTATATCATTACGAATTTTAACACATTATTTTACTCCCTTTTTTTTGTGTCAGCAAGTATGTTTTTAGACTAATCTAATATGGTTTTTATAATATTCTAGTTTTTATGTGATTATTGATATATGGTTGTGGATTTCAATCATTATTTCTTGCATTCATCACGGTTGATAGGTTGTAATAGGTTATATGTATGGAAATTTGGCCAACTAATGGTTAATGGTGCATCTATGCTGTTTTATCTCTATTGCACTTGCCTGGCAAATCAAGTGTTTATTGCTTGTTAACAATGATCCAATACCATAGTACCAGCCCCTTTATATGTCATGTCCCCATATATACACTTTACTCCACCTGAGGAAGACAGGCACCCTGTCAAAATGCTAAGTAAAAGGTAATAAAGGTTTGTAAATCAAGCACTCTGAATGTGCTATATTTGCCCAGGTGCCCCAGCGCTCCTAAAAGATCACCACTGGTTTCTTCCGCGTATTCACTTCATGACTGGCAATGGCCAATCACAGTCACTCATGCTCTCTGAGTGTGTCAGTGATTGGCTGTTGCAATCAGACTGCATTTCCACAATCTGGATGGTGTCAGGGCTTGGTTGTCATACACATTCGTGTATGGCAACCAACCTGGCATCATAGTGTGTAAAATAAATCAATAATGAAAAAAAAATATGTAGGGCTTCACTGTATTTTTCAGTATCAGCACAGATAAACTAGGCAGCTGTGAGCTGCCAACCTCAGCTGCCTTTTTTTACCTTGGCTGGCAAAAAAAAATACATAGGGCTCAACCCTATTTTTAATTGCCAGTCAAGGTAAAACTAGGCAGCTTGGGGCTGGTATTCTCAGCGTGGTGAAGGACCATCTTTATTGGAACCCCCCCTTGCTGTACAATAGCATCCTGCAGCTGCCTCAGAAATTGGCGCATTCATAATTGCTAATTCCTGGTGCTTTGCCCGGCTCTACCAGTTGCCATTTAGTGGTGGCAAACTGGGTAATAAAGGTTCAATGCCAGCTTTTATTGCCAGTTGGCATTAAGCCTGAAATTCTTACTGTCAGGCCAATGTTAGACCCAACGATTAAGAATTTCAAGTAAATAGTAAAAAAGACACAACACAGAGATAAAACATTTCATTAGAAATAAAACCATGAACATGTTTCTGTACTCCATCTTTATTAACCTCTCATACCCATTCTCAATCCTCTGTGACATCTTCTTGATTGGAGGCTGCGGGGAAGAACACAGTCCTTTCACCGCATCCTCCAAACACTGACTGAATGAGCCACCAGTTCCGGTCCGATTAGTGGTAACTCCTCAGGTCACCCAAGAACAGCTCAAATAATCACGACACCCGATATGGTTAGCGGCCACCATGGTTACCTGAACGGTGACCTCAGCAAGTTACAGTTCATCGGCGCACAGCTGATGCAATTGCCATAGCAATTATGTCACCTGACCAGATTAGGTCAGCTGATCTTCACTGTCAGTCTGGTGTTTTGGGGGGTAACATTCAGTGCCTTTGGCCTCCAAACATGGTGGGCGTTATGGCACTCAAAAAGTTTAATTTTGGTCTCAACTGACTATTCTATATTTGCCTAGTAATCACACAGACTTGTCTAAATGTTGTTGCATAAACAGAAAATGGGCTTGAATGTGTTTATGTTTTTTTTTTTAGCAAAAAGACTTGTGTGGTGAATGTACATACAAGCCATAGAGACTAAATGCATTATTGCATTGTATATATACACTGTTTTCTTTGAAGCTATTGTACCTGCCGATTCCACGTCTTCCAGTAGCTCTACACAGGTGGTTCTTGTCTCCTGGACAATTCTTCTGATAATGCCTTTCACTTCTCTGCTTGAAGTGTTGCACAAATCACCAAGTCATGGCCAGTTTAAAATTAACGTATTGCAAACGTATTGAGACCGCTCCCTGGTTTTCCTCATCATGTGATTTTTTTTGTGTGGCACCTTGGTAATAAGAAACCTTTTAATAGGCCATCAGTTAAACTAGCTGATATTATTTTTCACTAAGTGTCGGGATTGCTTTCTAATTACTGATAGACTTTAGCTGATGTCACGACATTTTATGGCTTTTTACAACATCAATGGTTTGATTTCTTTTCCTGTGTGGATTGGATGGGTTGTTACTGAAATCTAGTGAGAAATTCATGTCGATAGCACCTTTAGAAATATATTTTTTTAGAATGTTGGCATATTTCAAACTTTTTTCACTCACTTTATATACAGTGTATGTGTTTCAGAGTTAACATGTTATGAAGATCCAGTCAGGGAGGATAGGAATTGTTGAGATTAGTCCAGCGCCACCTCTGGCTTGCATCTCCCAGCACCACTTTAGCTGATTGACAGTACTCTTAATGCACATACAGATATATTTTTTCTAAAATACTACAGGCTACACTTTCAAAGAAAAACAAAACTGCAGCAATTGTGCTTCCAGTCTCTTATTCATGCTGACCAGGATCCCTTTAATGTCTAAGAGTTCTGTCTCATGAATGTTATACACGTTCTGTACTTGTAAATGCACAGTGAAACCACAACCTTATTATAATGGAGGGATCTTTTGTAGCAGTTGTGCAGGAGATTAGCTTCACAGAGCTGTAAAGCATACTTTTATCAGTAATAGTATCACAGTGGGAAGAGAACATTATCCTAAGTGGGTAACTAGATTCATGTAGCATTACTACTGCTAGCGGTAGCTGTAAAAAAATGGAGTCTTTCACACCGCATGTTAAGTTTATAGGTTCCAATATCTCCTGCTTTCCTATTAGAGGTATCATATAGCATGTACATATTTTGTACACACATTGCTAACACTTACATCATGGTTACGTTTCTATCCTCGTTCCTACAGGAAACTCCCAAGACCCCTATTATCTTTGCCAGCATATGGTGGGAGACAGAGGGCATACAAAGATTACACAGATTTCAGGGATCTTCTGTATAGAAAACATAGTCAGCTGGATAATTTCTGCTGTAATGAAAATATGTAGAAGTCGTTAAAACCAAGATTGAAAGAAAGAAGCTCTAGTGTTTATATATAGAATATATATTGAGACTTTTAATTATTTAGAAATTTTTAGTCATTTTTAATAACTGAGGTGCTATAGGTGCATAAAACTGATATTTTAGATCATTAAAACATAAATACAGATCTAAATTGGAGAGATTAACTTTTAAAGGGGTTGTCCGGGCTTTTTGGATCATTTCTATGTGTATCTAGGCTGAAAATGTTGACAGTTTGTATTATACATGCTGTCAACATTTTGAAGGATTACCTAGATATCACATATTTGTGGCAGCCTGAGAACGACTACGTAGCGTGCTTGTGCTGGAGCTGCTTGGAAATGGAGATCTGGTCGTATTTTTATTATTATTTTAGGGTGACCGCAGGGAGAAGTCGCCCCGCACACGCCGTGAATGTGCGGCGCGCCTTCTCCCTGCAGTCACTGATGGGAGCCACGTCCAACTCCGCAGCATGAAATGAACATGCGGAGGAGGAGTGTAATGCCGGCAACCCACACTGCAGCTAAGGGAACGCTGCAGTCGGGTTAATTATAATGGGCATGGGATTTCTTAAAATCCCATACATTAGGCTGATACTGCATCCAAAACGCTGTGTCTACTGACTGTGAGTATGCAGCCTAAAGCTATATTCCGGTCCTAGCAATATCATTACAATAGATCAGTGGCGTAACTTGATGCTCATGGGCCCCGATGTGAATTTTTCAATGGGGCCCCTAATTATTGCAAATCTTTAATAGCAATTGTCTTTTTCTATAGACCAAAGGGACTTTTGGGGCCCCCTAGGCTCCAGGGTCTGGGTGCGATTGCAACCCCTGCACCTGTTCTAGTTACATCCCTGCAATAGATTGAAACTACTCATGGACCAGGCCCAAAATGGGCTGCAGGACATTGCCATATCTTGCCATGTCTAACTTTGGCAAGTTCCAGTGTCAGGATGTTTTCCTGGGGCCACAGTTTGTGCTCTGCTCTATCCCCTGCATTGATTTGGATTCCACTTCTCTGTGCCCTCATTGCTGTATGAGCTGCCACATGTCATCTTCCCGTCATCTACAAAAACCCTGTGAGTCCCGAGATGGAGCCTTTGTTAGTATGTACCTCAGTCTTAGCCTCCCCTATGATGTACACAGCTGTCTCAGCTTCTTACATGCTACAGTATCAGCCTCCTATATGTAAATACCTCAGTCTCAACCTTCTATGATGTATACAGCAGTTTCAGCCTGCAGTAATGTATATACTGCAGTCTCAACCTTCTACAATGTATGCAGAATTCTCAACCTCCTAACTAATATATAAAGCTGAGTGTATGTATGTATGTGTGTGTATGTAAGTGTGTATATATCACAGCTGTGCCCTCTCCAAGTAAACAAGCCCCTCCAAATAGTCCCACCCCTTCATAACCCTGCCCCTTTCACATAGCCTTGCCCCTTCATAGATCTGCCTCCTTTATAGCCCCACCCCTCCACATAGCTCTGCCTCCACATAGCCTCACCCCTTCATACCTTCACCTCTCCACATAACACCACCCCTTCATAGTGCTACCCCTCTACATAGCCCCATCCTACAAAGTCCCCTCTACATAGTCTCACCCCTTCATAGCTCTGCCTCTTTTATAGTCCCACCCCCTTATGGATGTATGTGTGTATAGCCCCGCCCCTCCACATGGCCTGTTCAAGAGTTGGAACTGCCAAAAATCCGTTCATCTTTGCACCAGAAGGAAAAACTAATAATGTAATTTATCAAAAGGCTCTTGAATGAGTTGCAAATAAAATAGTATGCCTGGGCAATGCCAAAGCTCTACAGCTACCGATATATATACTTCAGTTTTGGCCTTCTATAATGTATATGCAGCTGTCTTGGCATCCTATAATGTATATACAGCAGTCTCAGTCTTTTATATATTGTTCTAGCTGTAGAGTCTGGGGTTGCCTGGTCATAGTAACTAACTGTACATAGTTATAAGAAAAGTATTATTATGAATCAAAATATAAAGTACCCCCACCTCCCCATCACTCCCCAAACCCACACCCCCGCAAACAACCTTTCCCATTTTAGGTCAATAAGGATTACCATAATTATTAATATTTGCCAAATGACAGAATAATGAGAAAGAGAGAATGTTTTAAGGCTTTTTAATTACTTTCTATAAAGTCAAACGTTTACATACAGTTCATTAGTATTTGTATTTGGTACCATTGCCCTTAAATTGTATGACTTGGGTCAAACGTTTTGTACAGTGCGCTGTGAAAGTATTTGGACCCCTTGAACTTTTCAAACTTTTGCCACATTTCAGGCATCAAACATAAAGATATAAATTCTAATTTTTTTGTGAAGAATCAACAACAAGTGGGACACAGTCATGAAGTGGAATAATATTTATTGGATATTTTAAACTTTAACAAATAAAAATCTGAAAAGTGGGGCGTGCAATATTATTCGGCTCCTTTACTTTCAGTGCAGCAAACTCACTCCAGAAGTTCAGTGAGGATGTCTGAATGATCCAATGTTGTCCTAAATGACTGATAATGATAAATAGAATCCACCTGTGTGTAATCAAGTCTCCGTATAAATGCACCTGCTCTGTGATAGTCTCAGGTGTCTGTTTCAAGTGCAGAGAGCATCATGAAGACCAAGGAACACACCAGGCAGGTCCGAGATACTGGTGTGGTGAAGTTTAAAGCTGGATTTGGATACAAAAAGATTTCCCAAGTTTCAAACATCTCAAGGAGCACTGTGCAAGCAATCATATTGAAATGGAAGGAGTATCAGACCACTGCAAATCTACCAAGACCCGGCCGTCCCTCTAAACTTTCATCTCAAACAAGAACAATGATCAGAGATGCAGCCAAAAGGCCCATGATCACTCTGGATGAACTTCAGAGATCTACAGCTGAGGTGGGAGAGTCTGTCCATAGGACAACAATCAGTCGTACACTGCACAAATCTGGCCTTTATGGAAGAGTGGCAAGAAGAAAGCCATTTCTCAAAGATATCCATAAAAAGTCTTGTTTGAAGTTTGTCACAAGCCACCTGGGAGACACACCAAACATGTGGATTAAGTTGCTCTGGTCAGATGAAACCAAAATCGAACTTTTTGGCCACAATGCAACACGATATGTTTCAACAGATGCACAGGTGTCTTACCTTGCTTTATTATCTTCTCACAATTTTGGTAAATTAAAGGTAAGACACCTGTGCATCTGTTAATAAAGATCAATAATTATACCTCTAAAAAGACATCAACAAGACTTTTTAATCATTTCAGGGTGAACACAGAGTAGAATATTTACCCCAAGTTTGATGATTCAACCCTGAAAACCTTTTACCATTAAAAGGAAGCAAATTTAATGAAAATTCTGTATATTTCTTTTCAGGAATAAAGTAAAAGAAAAAAAGTGTTCTAAACATATGTATCTAGATACGTGATATTTATTTTTATTATATATATATATATACTGTATATATCTTTTAGAATTGTTTACATTTTAAATATATATTAACCAAAATAAAATTCCTGAAAAACGATTAAAAATAAGTTTTTGAAAATATTTTATTGGAACTGTCTACTAAGATACCAAACAAATAAGCCATTGATAAAAGGTCACTATACAAGAGCTGAACCCATCCATACTAGATAGATTAGAACACTTTGAAAAGGTGGGGGTATCATGGTTAACTCACCAAAGGTTTTCTAGCAGCTGTAACTATTAAAGTGTACCCACTTAGACTGAGCCTTATCAGCCTAAGGCTGCCTTCACACCAAACACAGCCAAATGCTTGCGCCCATGCGTTCCTATGTTTAACATGGGAATGCATGTGCCTGTGTCTGGCTGCGTTTGGCCGCATTTGCGTTCGAATGCGCATAATTTATGCGCCCTCCGACCGCGCTCTAAACACAGCATTCAGCATTTTTTTGTGCGTTCGCGGCGCTTGTTCTATCCGCAAGCGCCCGCAAGCGCACAAAAAATGCATTTATCTCCATGGATCCGCAGTGTCCTCTGCATGACACCGCAGGAGAAAGCTGCGGATATCATTGAAATCTCTCCCGGTGGCCGCCGGTGATCATGCAGAGCCGCCGCTGATCTCCCGCCTGTGTCAGCGGGGAGATACAGCTGATCTGACAGCTGTTTAAATCTCCCGCGCTGACACCGAATAGGTGATATCGACGCAGGAGATTTGAAGCAGTGATCAGCTGTTTCTTATCTGCCACGCTGATATCACCCTATCGGGTGTCAGCGCGGGAGATTTAAACAGCTGTCAGATCAGCTGTATCTCCCTCGCTGACACCGGCGGGAGATCAGCTGTGCCAGGAGGAGGAGATGTCTGCCGCTGATCTACTCCTCCTGGCCGCCCCCAGAGACAGCTGATTCGCTGCCGGGCACCATAGTAATGAGAACGCATGCGTAGATTCTCCGCTGCGTTCACATTATTATGGGCTGCTTTTGCCTGCGTTTGCGTCTGCATGCCCTCTGCATGCAGACACAAACGCAAGTGTGAAGGCAGCCTAAGTCTTCTAAAGTGACTAGCTCCAGTGTCTACCAAAATTACTTGACAATAAAGCACAATCTACAATGGAATGGTTCAAAAATAAACGTATCCATGTGTTAAAATGGCCAAGTCAAAGTCCAGATCTAAATCCAATCGAGAATCTGTGGAAAGAGCTAAAAACTGCTGCTCACAAACGCTCTCCACCCAAACTCACTGAGCTCGAGCTGTTTTGCTAGGAAGAATGGCCAAGAATTTCAGTTTCCCGATGTGCAAAACTGATAGGGCCCCTTTACACGCGGCTACATTTCTTGGGTGGCTACAGGTAACTTACTGGTTGCAGTGAAATCAAGGAGAGATTATTCCATTTGTACACAGCAACAAGATAGAACTTTGTCTCCATGATTTCACTGCAACTAGTGATGGGCGAATCCTAAATTACTCGGACTCGCTTGACTCTAGCGAGTCCGAGCCCGGGACTCGCTACTCGTTGCGAGTCTAGCGAGTCCAATGTTAATGAATGGGGAAGCGAGTAATATCGAGTAATGTGTGATTTAAAAATCGCAGATGTGTGTCGGAAAGCGCTCGCATTGCCGTGTCGGAAGCCACACTGGCAACTGTATTTTGCTGCTGTCTCCGAGGCCAAAGTCGCATGTGTTTGAGGCGAGGCAAGCGATTTTCTGCAGCAAACCCCATGCTTTGTGCAAACAGGAAATAAGCCGACTCGAGCTTCCTGGCTGGACGCGCAGAAAGTCACAGCGAGGAAGCATGGCTCCTGTCGACACCCTGCAATTAATTGCTCTGGTGGAGGCTCGGCCCCTGCTTTGGCTGCCCACTGACCCTGCGTATGGGGATAATGTCCAGCGGACTACGGCCTGGAGGGAGATCGCACAGGGCGTTTTCGCAACGTTTCATCGTTGTGGCCATGATGTGCAGAGCAATATGGGTGAGTTAAATGTGTTCACACGTTATATTGCATTTACCGTATATAGTCGTGTATAAGCCGACCCGTGTATAAGCCGACCCCCCTACTTTAGCCCCAAAAAAGTGGGAAACCATATTGACCGCCATTCTTGTATACAGCGGCTATCACTGTTAGACATCCCCCCAGCAGAGTATACAGCTCCACCTGCAGAGTATACAGGCCCCCCCAGTGTGTATATATGCCACCGATATTAGGGTATACAGCCCCCCCGTGGGTACACAGCTCCCCCAGCACTGGGTATACATGGCCCCCAGTGGTTATACAGGGCCCTCATAGTAGGGTCTACAGCCCCCCCGTGGGTATACAAGACCCCAGCAGTGGGTATACAGGGCCCCCGTGGGTATACAGGGCCCCCATAGTAGGGTATACAGGGCCCTCAATGTGTTATAATGCGCTGTCGCATGGTTGCCTATATTTGGATGGGTTCACAATAGTACACTTAGTTTAAGGGCTGTTCCTCCTGGCTCTGAAGGCCAGGGGGTTGGGTGTATATAAATACCACTAATGAGCGGAGTCTGGTGCCCGCACTATTACATTCTCTATGCGTTGACATGTGCCCTGCCCCATTTGTGATTGTTGCCACGTGAGCTCAATGTCCGTAATGCTGTTGATGATGTTCCACACTGTCGTTTCCATGTGCCTTGTATACACATTTCACACACAACATGATTAAAATGTTATTGTTGATTTGTACACATACTTTTAATGTTTCAAATGTTAAAGAGGTCTAAACCCGGTTTGAAATCATTTCACAGTTGACCACATTATGAAGCGATGGAGGAGCTGCCGCGACCAATTCAAGCGGCAACACCGGAGGATCATGGAGGGGGGCCCGGAAGCTGGTCACGGGATAATATATTGCCACTATGAACGGCTGTCATTTCTGGAACCGGTGGCCCGTATGCCAAGGTATGTGTCTGCCGCACTGTTGTTTACTATTATTGTTATTATTATTTTTTAATATAGCGCCATTAGGTTCCATGGCACTTTACATGAGGATAAGGGTTAACGACAAAAAACAGTACATGAAGACAATCAGGTCATACAGGTACAAGAGGGAGAGGACCCTGTCCACGAGGGCACAAAATGTACGTATGAAGCTCTATAATGAGTGTGCTGGTTTACATACCCACACTGGGGTTTGTTTCTGCCATGGTGCAACACAATTCTATTACCTTTGGCAATGATCAAGGACATACACATTTATAGTCACATTGTGACGTTTGGACAAATAAGCAATGTTCTGCAGGGTGGTCAGACACAATGTTCCGTGACCTCACAATTAGCTATTATTGTTGGCATGTTTGTGGAACAAAGCCATGTTCTTCCCTGCAATGGCCTCTAAGGTGTGTGGCCCTGTCTGGTTTGCCTGTCATAAGCCTCATTTGTATCAGTTCCTAATGGCCTCGACTTGCATAAGGGCCACATACATCCCTACACATTTAGTTGTGGGTGTTTTTTTCGGCTAAATAACGTTGCAAGGATATACCCCTTTTGCACTAAACTGTTTGTACACCATCCCAGATTGCTGACACATTCACACACATTTCAGAACATACCCTGTATCACTACAAATATGTGTGGTTCAGTTTTCCCATGGGTTTATTTGGGGCTGCAAGGTGATGGTGTAGATATTAGGGCCCACATGTGAATTTTAGTTTTTTTGTCGTTAACTCATGGCCACATTACGAATCCTCCTGAAAACATAGCGTATTAATGCTGTATTAAATCAAACTAAAGAGGGCCATATTTTAAGTGCAACAGCCTTTTATGTCCAAGGTCCTTTAGGAAACCCGAGGTTTGTCCTTGCTGCTCCCGGTTTTTTGTTCGGCCCCGTTGGAATAACTAAAACTGTCCATCTGTGCATACCACCTTGTTTGGCACCAACGATGTAACATAGTAACATAGTTTTTAAGGTTGAAGGAAGACTTTAAGTCCATCTAGTTCAACCCATAGCCTAACATGTTGATCCAGAGGAAGGCAAAAAAAAACCATGTGGCAACACTAATCTCCACATTGGGGGAAAAAATTCCTTCCTGACTCCAGATACGGCAATCAGACTAATTCCCTGGATCAACGCCCTATCAAAGAATCTAGTATATATAACTGGTAATATTATAGTTTTCAAGAAAGGCATCCAGGCCCTTCTTAAATGTTAGTAGTGACTCACTCATTACAACATCATGTGGCAGAGAGTTCCATAGTCTCACTGCTCTTACAGTAAAGAATCCGCGTCTGTGATTATGATTAAACCTTCTTCCCTCCAGACGTAGAGGATGCCCCCTTGTCCCAGTCTCAGGCCTAAGAGTAAAGAGATCATTAGAAAGGTCTCTGTACTGCCCCCTCATATATTTATACATTATTATAAGATCACCCCTAAGCCTTCGTTTTTCCAAGCTAAATAACCCCAAGTTTAATAACCTGTCTTGGTATTGCAGACCCCTTAGTCCTCTAATAACTTTTGTCGCTCTTCTCTGGACCCGCTCTAGTTCAGCTATGTCTTTCTTATACACCGGAGACCAGAATTGTACACAGTATTCTAAGTGTGGTCGCACTAGTGACTTGTATAGAGGTAAAATTATGTTCTCCTCATGAGCATCTATGCCTCTTTTAATACATCCCATTATTTTATTTGCCTTTGCAGCAGCTGCCTGACACTGGCCACTAAATGTGAGTTTGTCATCTACCCATACACCCAGGTCTTTTTCAGTGACAGTTTTGCCCAGTGTTTTACAATTAAGCACATAATTATACCTTTTGTTTCCTCTGCCCAAGTGCATGACTTTACATTTATCCCCATTAAAGCGCATTTGCCATTTAGAAGCCCAAGCTTCTAGTTTACATAAATCCTCCTGTAATATAAAAGAGTTTAGTGTCATCTGCAAATATTGAGATTCTACTCTGTATGCCCCCTACAAGGTCATTAATAAATATATTAAATAGAAGCGGGCCCAACACTGACCCCTGTGGTACCCCACTGTTAACTGTGACCCATTCTGAGTGTGTTCCATTAATAACCACCCTTTGTTTCCTATCACTAAGCCAGTTCTTAACCCACTTACACATATTTTCCCCTATCCCCATTGCCCTCATTTTATGTATCAACCTTTTGTGTGGCACCGTATCAAAAGCTTTTGAAAAGTCCATATACACCACATCCACTGCATTTCCTTGGTCCAGTCCAGAACTTACTTCTTCATAGAAGCTTATTAGATTAGTTTGACAGGAACGGTCCCTCGTAAAACCATGTTGATAATGGGTCATGAGGTTATTTTTCTTCAGATACTCCAGTATAGCATCTCTTAGAAAACCCTCAGGATTTTACCCACAGTAGAGGTTAAGCTTACTGGCCTATAATTTCCAAGTTCAGTTTTTGTCCCCTTTTTGAATATTGGCACAACATTTGCTATACGCCAGTCCTGTGGTACAGACCCTGTTATTATGGAATCTTTAAATATTAAAAATAATGGTCTATCTATGACAGTACTTAATTCCTGCAGCACTCTGGGGTGTATCCCATCTGGGCCCGGGGATTTGTCAATTTTAGTGATTTTTAGACGATGCCGTACTTCCTCTTGGGTTAAGCAGGTGACGTTTAATTGAGAATTTTTGTTATCACTGATCATATTGTCTGTCATGGGATTTTCTTGTGTAAATACTGTTGAAAAAAAGTCATTTAGCATATTTGCTTTTTCCTCATCCTCATCCACCATTTCACCCAGACTATTTTTAAAGGGGCCAACACCATCATTTTTTAGTTTCTTACTATTTATGTAGTTAAAAAATATTTTGGGATTATTTTTACTTTCTCTGGCAATGAGTCTCTCTGTCTCAATCTTTGCTGCCTTGATTTGCTTTTTACAAATGTTATTTAATTTTCTGTATTTATTTAATGCTTCATCACTACCTACTTGCTTTAATTCCCTAAATGCTTTCTTTTTGTCACATATTGCACTTCTTACCGCTTTATTTAGCCATAGTGGTTTCCTCCTATTTCTAGCATGCTTATTCCCATAGGGTATATATTGTGCACAGGTCCTATTCAGGATGCTAATAAACATCTCCCATTTGTGTTGTGTACTTTTATGTCTCAGGACATCGTCCCAGTTTATTGCACTAAGATCATCTCTCAACCGTTGGAAATTTGCCTTCCTGAAGTTTAGTGTCCTTTTGGCCCCTCTACTACACGTCTTAGTAAAGGATACTTGAAAGCTTATTAAGTTATGATCACTATTACCCAAGTGACCTCCAACCCGTATATTTGATATGCGGTCTGGCCTGTTGGTTAATATTAGGTCCAGCAGTGCCCCCCTTCTTGTTGGGTCCTGAACCAGTTGTGAAAGGTAATTGTCTCTTATAGTTTTCAAAAACTTATTACCTTTGCTGGAACTGCAGGTTTCTGATCCCCAATGTATTTCAGGGTAGTTGAAGTCCCCCATAATAATGACTTCTCCCTGAGTCGCTGCTTCATCTATTTGCTTTATGAGGATATTCTCCTCCACTTCCATTATTGTTGGGGACTTATAACAAACCCCTATCAGTAATTTATTATTTTTTCCCCCTCCCCTTATCTCCACCCACAGAGACTCTACATTTCCATTAGATTCACCTATATTATCACGCAGGATGGGTTTTAAGGATAATTTTACGTATAAACATACACCTCCTCCTCGCCTATTTGTACGGTCATTTCTGAACAGACAATAGCCCTGTAAATTAACAGCCCAGTCATGGCTCTCATCCAGCCAAGTCTCCGAAATCCCCACCATGTCATAATTATTTTCCAACAAAATCAATTCTAATTCCTCCATTTTGTTGGTGAGGCTTCTGGCATTAGTGAACATGCACTTTATGCATCTCTCTTTACCTCTATTCCTTCCTACTAGATTGACTGTTCTAACCCCACCCCCCATGCCACCCCCAATTTTATTACTTGTGCCCAGGTTACTGTTTACACTATCTTCCCCTCCTATACAATGAATACCCTCCCCCCCAATCCCTAGTTTAAACACTCCTCCAACCTTCTAGCCATTTTCTCCCCCAGCACAACTGCACCCTCCCCATTGAGGTGCAGCCCGTCCCTAGCATAGAACCTGTAGCCAACAGAGAAGTCGGCCCAGTTCTCCAGGAACCCAAACCCCTCCTTCCTACACCAATTCCTGAGCCACTTATTTATCTCCCTAATCTCCCGTTGCCTCTCTGGTGTGGCACGTGGTACAGGCAGTATTTCAGAGAATACTACCTTGGAGGTCCTTGCCTTAAGCTTGCAGCCTAATTCCCTGAAATCATCTTTAAGGACCTTCCACCTACCTCTAACTTTGTCATTTGTGCCAATGTGCACTATGACCGCTGGGTCCTCACCATCCCCTCCCAGTAATCTGTCAACCCGATCAGAGATGTGCCGGACTCGAGCGCCAGGTAGGCAGCACACTGTTCGACGATCCCTGTCTTTGTGACAGATTGCCCTATCTATTCCCCTAATAATTGAGTCCCCCACTACCAGCACCTGTCTGGCCTGCCCATCTCTCCTGTTTTCCCCCTTACTGGAGCAGACACTCCTCTGGCTTTCAGAGGTCATGCCCTGCTGCAGCAGTGCTATCCCTGAACTCACACCCCCCTCATCTGCCAACATAGCAAATTTATTGGGGTGTGCCAGATCAGGGCTAGCCTCCCTGGCACCCTTCCCTCTACCCCGCCTTCTAACTGTCACCCAGCTAGCTACCTCATGGTCCTGAGGCTCCATAGTACCATCCTCCCCCACATCTATCCCATTGAGCAGCTGTTCAGTGAGCAGCAGACTCCTTTCCATATTGTCTATGGATCTCAGCGTTGTCAGTCGTTCATTTAGATCCAGTATCTGGGCTTCCAAATGCACAACGTACTCACATCTCACACAGCAGTATGCACCCTCGGCCGGCTGGTCAAGGAATGCATACATGTGGCAAGATGTACAATGGATGGCATTGCCAATCATGGAGCTCATTTCCTAATGGGGATTGCACCAGACAGAAATTATAAGTAAAAAGAAATGCAAAGTATTAATAAAATGCAACCAGCAATTCAGTAATTCCTCCCTTCCAAACTCCCTGAATCCAAAGTCACTGAATCACAAGTCACACACTTACTTCTGTCGCACTTGCGCTCTGTCACACAAAGCTCGCGGTCACACTCGCTAGAGAATCAGATATAAAGAGTCTTTTTTTTTTTTTCTTTTTTTCCCTTAGCAGCAAATCAGCCTGTATCTCAGTGCACTTCCAAAAAAAGGCAACCCCATACTCTATGTCCATTACAGTCGTTTCAAATCCCAAGCCATCTGTTTGGTGTGTTTTATTTACCAAGACATTCCTGATTAGCATACATGGCAGCAACAAGGAGTGTAGGCCACTAACGCCAAATGCTCATGTGTCACCTATGCTGCAGGACTCCATTTCCTGTCTTGCTCACCTGCCCTATCGATCTGGGTTATGTGCATTGAGACCAAGGCCGTCCACACTGTGTGTTTTTGTGTCCATCTGATGGCAAACAACCTTGAATAGTGTGTTTGCCTCACAGTGTCAGGCTATAGCTTTGTCCACATAAAGTTTCCACAAAAAGTCAAAACAATAGTTGTGGCCACTAATATGTCTTCAAGTGACTACATAGCTGTCCTGCCTAAGTCAGGGCACAGTGTAATAGTGCAGACTAATTTTAAAATTTGTAATGTAATGGCAAAAAATCGTGGAGCAACACTACCCACACATACAATATAGTTTGAGGCATGAGCCAAAAATGTCATTAATTTATTTGCTGCAATTCCATCTTAAGGGCAACAATGAAAAGACACAGAATACACAGATAAACTGAGTCAAAAAAGCGTGCACATGTTATGTTTGGCCTATGGTTTTGTTTCCAAACGCAACCCATTCACCAAATGTTTTTTATATTTACCCAGAGAGCTGCTCACTTTCGGAGGCGGCGTTGGAACCCGCCACCACAGCTGCCTGAGGAGGGGAGGGAGGCCCCTCAACCCCCACCAGATGAGGAGGAGGGAGTAGCACCACCACCACCACCGCCGCCACCACCACCACCACCGCCACCACCACCACCACACCACCACCGCCGCCACCACCACACACCACCTTTGGGGCCGCAGATACAAGAAGAGGAGGATGAAGGGCCACACTAGCGCCCTCCAGTGCCGACTGCCAGCAGCATTGTGGGGAGTCACTGGAACCCCAGCAGCCCTGCTCTGATCCCGGGGGCACCACAAGACCGCAGAGGACAGTGTAGTGCTGACTTTGCCCGCAGTCTCATACCGTTCTTGGATGACATTCCATTCGAGAGACGACTGCGGGCATGGTCAGCAATACACATTGTCCTCGATGCGTGTAGGCCCCCAAACCACCCTGGGCAGGTGTTTGATTTTTTGGAGGAGTGGCGGCTCAGCAGATCAAACATCCTGGACAGGGCCACACCCCGGGACAGGTATGTGGTGACCCAGAGGTGGTGTCCAACAATCAGGGGCCTACCAAGCCAAGGCCAACCGGCCCAGATGCCCCAGCCTACAGGCTTCCAACCACTGGGTGAGGTACTGCATGGGGCCCTGGACCTACTCAACGACCAGGGTGATGGTGCCACGTTACAGGCAAGCCCGGAGGATGCGGCAACCTACCACCAGCTGTAGACCCCTTTTTTTTTTTTGTTTATTTTTTGTTCCTGTGCATTGCACAATTTCTTTGTTATGTTATTATTTGTTTTTACAAAGTTTAAACCAAAAAAAAAAAAAAAAAAAAAAAAAAAATTCTGACATCTTTGCCATTATGGCGAAATAATACCCAGTTGACAAAAACTGCTTTGTGTCTGTCTTTTTTCAGGGAATGGATGTGTAGGTTTTTTTTGTGGGTGGGCTTAAAGTCATCATCATTAGCAAGTACTTTACGGCCCGCATGGCGCATGAAGGCACCTTGGTTATTATGTGGAAAATCATGACTGCACATACAAATGTTGCTGACAAATAAATAGTGCCTGTGTTTGTGGGGGGTTACTTAATGACTCGGTATGGCAACAACACTGGGAACACAGATGCGATAGGCTGGGACGTCTACTTGCAACAGAGCGCGTCTACGCGTTATCTCCGTAGCGTACAGTGGGACCCTTCGCCATGCTCCAGCAGGATCTTAGTACAAGCCACGTTTTCGATGCAGGCATAGGCCTGTTGCCACAAAAAATTAGCCCAAGGGGCGAGATCAACTCTATTTTGAAGTTGAGGAGGGCGCGTGGCCCATACTATTTGCTTGTCCTGAGAGCATAGTACAAGCAACGTATTCGATGCAGGTATAGGCTTGTTGCCTCAAAAAATTAGCCCAAGGGGCGAAATCAACTCTATTTTGAAGTTGAGGAGGGCGCGTGGCCCATACTATTTGCTTGTCCTGAGAGCATAGTACAAGCAACGTATTCGATGCAGGTATAGGCTTGTTGCCTCAAAAAATTAGCCCAAGGGGCGAGATCAACTCTATTTTGAAGTTGAGGAGGGCGCGTGGCCCATACTATTTGCTTGTCCTGAGAGCATAGTACAAGCAACGTACTCGATGCAGGTATAGGCTTGTTGCCTCAAAAAATTAGCCCAAGGGGCGAGATCAACTCTATTTTGAAGTTGAGGATGGCGCGTGGCCCATACTATTTGCTTGTCCTGAGAGCATAGTACAAGCAACGTATTCGATGCAGGTATAGGCTTGTTGCCTCAAAAAATTAGCCCAAGGGGCGAGATCAACTCTATTTTGAAGTTGAGGAGGGCGCGTGGCCCATACTATTTGCTTGTCCTGAGAGCATAGTACAAGCAACGTATTCGATGCAGGTATAGGCTTGTTGCCTCAAAAAATTAGCCCAAGGGGCGAGATCAACTCTATTTTGAAGTTGAGGAGGGCGCGTGGCCCATACTATTTGCTTGTCCTGAGAGCATAGTACAAGCAACGTATTCGATGCAGGTATAGGCTTGTTGCCTCAAAAAATTAGCCCAAGGGGCAGGATCAACATTTTTAAAATTTATGCAAGGCACTTGAGCCAAACTATATGTTTTATTTCAGTTTGAGAAATGCCCACAATGCAGGCATAGGCTTGTTGCCTTAAAAAATTCAGCCAAGAGACTGTATTGGATTGTCTGACATAATTCAACGGTCAAAAATCATCACAAGTGCATGCATTATTAAAGTAACATTACTGACACTGATTGTGTAGTTTTGTTGTCATGCAGCAAGTGTAGCAGGAACATTATTTATCCAATCTTCTTAGCAGAGGGACATTGTTTATCCTTTGTGTCAGAAGAGGACATAATGTTTAAACCGCACTCAGCCAAACGTAACAAATTTGAAAATGTCCCTCTAGGTTTGGGTACTGTCGTCTGAAGGGGTTAAGAACTTTGATGATATCCAGTCCTTGTTAAACTTAATGAGAGTGAGTCTGTCGGCATTTTCTGTAGTCAGCCGTGACCTTCTATCAGTGACAATTCCCCCAGCGGCACTAAAAACACGCTCTGATGTCACACTAGCAGCTGGGCAGGCCAGCAACTCCAAGGCATACAAAGACAGCTCAGTCCAAGCGTGAAGCTTGGAAACCCAGTAATTAAAGGGTACAGAGGGGTCGGTTAAGAAGCTGGTAGTGTCACACACATACTCGTTCAACATGTTTGACAATGTTTGTCTCCTAGACAAGGGGACCGTAGGCACAATCCGTTGCAGATTGGAAGGTCTGTTGAACATCGCCCAGTTGGTGGACATCTTACCACCACCTCTTGACAATGTGGCAGTTTGTGTTCGAACCAAAGGCTGCTGTGGCAAAGAGCTGCTTGTTCGTGGTATAGCGGAGTCAGATGGTGAAATTGACATTAAATTGTCAACCACCACACTTTTGAAATAATCCATCGTTAAGCCCCTTGGTGACTGCAACAGCAGCGATGGAAACTTGTCTTTGTAGCGTGGGTCAAGGAATGTTGACAACCAGTAGAGGTCGCTGTCATAGATGTTAATGACGCGTGGATCCTGGGACAGACATTGAGACATGAAGTCAGACATGTGTGCTAGGCTACAAAGACTCATGTCTTCTGTGTCACCTGACTGATGAACAATAGGCATCATGGTCTCAAAATCGGTCTCCGCCTCCTGCTCTTCAGCCCACTCATGCTGTACCGACATAAAACTGGGGTTGGGAGTTCCATCAGGGTGCACCTCATTACCATGGAGAAATAAATCGTCTTCATCTTCCTCATCACTGTTTTGTTCTGCAGCCAATGTTGCCGGCTGAAATTGGCTTTGCTGGCTCTGATCCTGGATGTTAAAATGTGGATCCATAGCCCTCTGCTGTGCCCTCAATGATTCTGTTTTAAGATTCAGGAGAGAATCTTTAAGCAAACAGAGCATGGGGATGGTGAGACTAATAATGGACTCATCACCGCTGACCAGTTTTGTGCAGTAATCGAAGTTCTCTAGAACCTCGCAAAGGTCAGCGATCCAGACCCACTCCATCGTACCAATGTGTCTTGTATTACTTCCTGGGTGACGGGCATGTTGCAGCTGATATTCCGCTATAGCCCTCTGCTGCTCATTGAACCTAGCCAACATATGGAATGTAGAATTCCATCGTGTGGGCATGTCGCAAATTAATCTGTGTTTGGGCAAATTAAATTGCTGTTGAAGGGCAGATAGACTTGCAAGTGCCGTTGATGAATGTCGGAAATGTCCGCAATTTCTACGCACCTTCTCTAGTAGATCAGATAACTCTGGGTAATTTTTCAAGAATTTCTGAACTACAAGATTCAGTACGTGAGCCATGCAAGGCACGTGTTGAAGTTTACCGAGCTTTATTGCTGCAACAAGGTTTCGTCCGTTATCACTGACAACAAGACCTGCTTGTAGTTGCAGTGGGGCCAGCCACTCATCTGTCTGTTGTTTAACACCTTTCCACAGCTCGTTTGCAGTGTGAGGTGTGTCACCTAGACAGATGAGCTTAAGAAGAGCCTGTTGTCGCCTGGCTGATGCAGTACTGCAAAGCTCCCAACTTTGACGTGATGTGGCGGACAAATCAGCAGTGGTCAAGGAAGTAGAAGACGCACATTGTGTTGTAGAAGTATATGAGGACGCGGACACCCGGAATGATGCTGTGCCCGCTATTCGTGGAGTTGGTAGGATCGCAGATATTCCACTATTACACTTTGGGACACTCTCGACAAGGTTGATCCAGTGAGCTGTTAGGGATATGTATCTGCCCTGTCCACAACTACTTGTCCAGGTATCAGTTGTCAGGTGAACTTTTCCACTCACAGCATTTGTCAGTGCACGGTTCAAGTTGTTAACCACGTGCTGATGTAGCGCGGGTATGGCAGTACGTGAAAAAAAATTGCGACTGGGGACAGTGTATCGTGGTGCTGCCACAGCCAACAACTCCCTAAAAGCCTCAGTATCAACAAGCCTAAATGGCAGCATTTCTACAGCTAACAGCTTAGAAATTTGCGCTGTCATTTGTCGAGAAAAAAGGTGTGTGGATGGGTGCTTCCGCTGCCTCTCATACAGCTGTGGAACAGACAACTGGACATTTGGGGCAGACTCACAAGTCACTTGACTACTGTCATATCTCTGGTCTAACGCAGCTTGTGAGGAGATCGTATGAGTAGGAGCTGCTGCATGAACAGTAGATGGTGAAGGACGATTCGGAGGTGGCATAACGGTGTTGAGGTCAGAAGGCCCTGATGTCGAACCCTGATGGGCCAACCACTGACTTGGGTGCTTAAGAGTCATGTGTTTTCGCATACTGCTGGTGCTCAAGTTTACTTTGCCCTGGCCTCTGCTCAGCCTGGCATAGCAGATGTTACATATAACCACATTTGGTACTGATGGGCTATCTTTAAAAAATTTCCAGACAATGGATGTTCGTCCTTTAGGTTGTGGTGTAGGAACTGAAGGATGAGTCTGGCCAACACAAACTGTAGACACATTTTGGCCAACTGTTCTTAAAGTTGGGGCAACAGTTGGTACAGTTTGTGCAACAGTTGACACAATTTGGGCTACTGTTGTCACAGCTTGGAGTCTGGATAAAGGAGTAAGCCTGGGTGCTTTAGGCGGTGGTACATAACCACTTTCCTCCTCCTGGCTGCTCTGTTGGCTCTGCATGTCAAGTGTCCAGGTTGGATCAGTGGTCTCATCATCCACCCCCTCCTCCTCAAAGTCATCTGGATAACGTGA
The DNA here is from genome assembly GCA_033576535.1 of Allobates femoralis. Lineage (NCBI taxonomy): Eukaryota > Metazoa > Chordata > Amphibia > Anura > Aromobatidae > Allobates > Allobates femoralis. The sequence continues at coordinate 3,212 of JARQOC010001011.1, read as the reverse complement.
CTGGTCAGGCTGGCCAGATGAGATGTGTGTCTCATCATCATCATCATCCTCCACCTCCTGAGACGGTCTATGGCTTTGTTGAAAGGGACGTTCTTCAGGACGAGGTGAATCCAAACTTTGTCCATAGATGGAATGTACGTCTGGTTCAAGTATCTGTTCAGGCAGTGACAAAGAAAGGTCCGGTTGTCTGAATGGCTGATAAGAACCAAATAAATCTTCCGAATGTCCAAGTTCGCGGTCTAAATTTTCCTCTGTCTGGCGATCGCTTGAGGAAATAGGAAGATTTTGTGGATTAGATGACCCCGCGTTGTCAGTAGCGGCACTTGAATATGGTGTCAAGGATGATTGTGTGCTGCCAGAACCCGTGGTTGAGGTCTTGTCAGCCATCCAAGATGTTATTTGGTCTTGATCTTCCGGCCTCAAGACACGTTTCGGTTGAGTACTGGGAAATTTAGACAGCAGGAAGGTGGATCGATCAATCCTTGTCTGTCTACTTCTACCAGTGCCTTGTTGTTCACGACTGCTAGGGCCCCGACCTCGTCCCTGTCCCTTTGCAGACTGGTTTTTGGGAATTTGGTGTTTTTGGGACATTGTTGACAAATGCACAGCCACCGAGATGGAGTTAGGTGTTGATGCAGGCGTCACTTACTGGCGGGTTAAGTGTGTGCTAAAACTTGACAGTGAAGCACCACACTAGTCCCTTAAAAAATTAGAAAGTGCGCACAGCCACCGAGATGGAGTTTGGTGTTGCTGCAGGCGTCACTTACTGGCGGGTTAAGTGTGTGCTAACACTTGACAGTGAAGCACCACACTATTCCCTGAAAAAATTAGAAAGTGCGCACAGCCACCGAGATGGAGTTTGGTGTTGCTGTAGGCGTCACTTACTGGCGGGTTAAGTGTGTGCTAACACTTGACAGTGAAGCACCACACTATTCCCTGAAAAAATTAGAAAGTGCGCACAGCCACCGAGATGGAGTTTGGTGTTGCTGCAGGCGTCACTTACTGGCGGGTTAAGTGTGTGCTAACACTTGACAGTGAAGCACCACACTATTCCCTGAAAAAATTAGAAAGTGCGCACAGCCACCGAGATGGAGTTTGGTGTTGCTGCAGGCGTCACTTACTGGCGGGTGAAGTGTATGCTAACACTTGACAGTGAAGCAGCACACTAGTCCCTTAAAAAATTAGAAAGTGCGCACAGCCACCGAGATGGAGTTTGGTGTTGCTGTAGGCGTCACTTACTGGCGGGTTAAGTGTGTGCTAACACTTGACAGTGAAGCACCACACTATTCCCTGAAAAAATTAGAAAGTGCGCACAGCCACCGAGATGGAGTTTGGTGTTGCTGCAGGCGTCACTTACTGGCGGGTGAAGTGTGTGCTAACACTTGACAGTGAAGCAGCACACTAGTCCCTGAAAAAATTAGAAAGTGCGCACAGCCACCGAGATGGAGTTTGGTGTTGCTGCAGGCGTCACTTACTGGCGGGTTAAGTGTGTGCTAACACTTGACAGTGAAGCAGCACACTAGTCCCTGAAAAAATTAGAAAGTGCGCACAGCCACCGAGATGGAGTTTGGTGTTGCTGCAGGCGTCACTTACTGGCGGGTTAAGTGTGTGCTAACACTTGACAGTGAAGCACCACACTATTCCCTGAAAAAATTAGAAAGTACGCACAGCCACCGAGATGGAGTTTGGTGTTGCTGCAGGCGTCACTTACTGGCGGGTTAAGTGTGTGCTAACACTTGACAGTGAAGCACCACACTATTCCCTGAAAAAATTAGAAAGTGCGCACAGCCACCGAGATGGAGTTTGGTGTTGCTGCAGGCGTCACTTACTGGCGGGTTAAGTGTGTGCTAACACTTGACAGTGAAGCACCACACTATTCCCTGAAAAAATTAGAAAGTGCGCACAGCCACCGAGATGGAGTTTGGTGTTGCTGCAGGCGTCACTTACTGGCGGGTTAAGTGTGTGCTAACACTTGACAGTGAAGCACCACACTATTCCCTGAAAAAATTAGAAAGTGCACACAGCCACCGAGATGGAGTTTGGTGTTGCTGCACGCGTCACTTACTGGCGGGTTAAGTGTGTGCTAACACTTGACAGTGAAGCACCACACTAGTCCCTGAAAAAATTAGAAAGTGCGCACAGCCACCGAGATGGAGTTTGGTGTTGCTGTAGGCGTCACTTACTGGCGGGTTAAGTGTGTGCTAACACTTTGCAGTGAAGCAGCACACTAGTCCCTTAAAAAATTAGAAAGTGCGCACAGCCACCGAGATGGAGTTTGGTGTTGCTGTAGGCGTCACTTACTGGCGGGTTAAGTGTGTGCTAACACTTGGCAGTGAAGCAGCACACTAGTCCCTTAAAAAATTAGAAAGTGCGCACAGCCACCGAGATGGAGTTTGGTGTTGCTGCAGGCGTCACTTACTGGCGGGTTAAGTGTGTGCTAACACTTGACAGTGAAGCACCACACTACTCCCTGAAAAAATTAGAAAGTGCGCACAGCCACCGAGATGGAGTTTGGTGTTGCTGTAGGCGTCACTTACTGGCGGGTTAAGTGTGTGCTAACACTTTGCAGTGAAGCAGCACACTAGTCCCTTAAAAAATTAGAAAGTGCGCACAGCCACCGAGATGGAGTTTGGTGTTGCTGTAGGCGTCACATACTGGCGGGTTAAGTGTGTGCTAACACTTGACAGTGAAGCAGCACACTAGTCCCTTAAAAAATTAGAAAGTGCGCACAGCCACCGAGATGGAGTTTGGTGTTGCTGCAGGCGTCACTTACTGGCGGGTTAAGTGTGTGCTAACACTTGACAGTGAAGCAGCACACTATTCCCTGAAAAAAATTATTAAGTGCGCACAAGTAGTCGCACAAGTAGGTGGCGTACGTGCTATTTGCAGCTAGGAGAGCAGCAACGCACTGTTCTGCCACAGACAAAATAACGCTGAAGGGGTTTTTAGGACCCAAAATCTATCAGCTGGCAAAAAATTGTAAATAGTACCTCAGCTAAGCCTCTCACTTCAGCTATTAGAACAGCTGACTGAGTAAGCGAAGCTATGAGGTTGCTCCTGTGAACACTGTAAAGGCTGCAGCTCCCTGCTTCCCTGCCTGCCTACAGTGTCACAGTACACTGTACTCCTCTGTCCTCCTGCTAGCTCTCACAAGAGCTGTTTGGGGTTAATATAAGGAATCTTGAAGTTCCCTACACTCACTGACAATCCCT
>JARQOC010001010.1:0-52995 GCA_033576535.1 Allobates femoralis | reverse complement strand
TATAGCAGCTGTACATATATAATTATATACAGGAGATGTCCAGGTTATAGCAGCTGTACATATATAATTATATACAGGAGATGCCCAGGTTATACCGGCTGTACATATATAATTATATACAGGAGATGCCCAGGTTATACCAGCTGTACATATATAATTATATACAGGAGATGTCCAGGTTATACCGGCTGTACATATATAATTATATACAGGAGATGCCCAGGTTATACCAGCTGTACATATATAATTATATACAGGAGATGTCCAGGTTATACCGGCTCCACATATATAATTATATACAGGAGATGCCCAGGTTATACCAGCTATACATATATAATTATATACAACAGATGCCCAGGTTATACCAGCTGTACATATATAATTATATACTGGAGATGTCCAGGTTATACCAACTGTACATATATAATTATATACAGGAGATGCCCAGGTTATACGGGCTGTACATATATAATTATATACAGGAGATGTCCAGGTTATTCCGGCTGTACATATATAATTATATACAGGAGATGCCCAGGTTATACCACATATACAGTGTTAGCCAAAAGTATTGACACCCCTGCAATTCTGTCAGATAATACTCAGTTTCTTCCTGAAAATGATTGCAATCACAAATTCTTTGGTATTATCTTCATTTAATTTTACTTAAATGAAAAAACACAAAAGAGAATTGTCCTAAAGCCAAATTGGATCTAATTCCACCAAACATAAAAAAGGGGGTGGACAAAAGTATTGGCACTGTTAAAAAAATCATGTGATGCTTCTGTAATTAGTGTAATTAACAGCACCTGTAACTTACCTGTGGCACCTAACAGGTGTTGGCAATAACTAAATCACACTTGCAGCCAGTTGACATGGATTAAAGTTGACTCAACCTCTGTCCTGTGTCCTTGTGTGTACCACATTGAGCATGGAAAAAAGAAAGAAGACCAAAGAACTGTCTGAGGACTTGAGAAACCAAATTGTGAGGAAGCATGAGCAATCTCAAGGCTACAAGTCCATCTCCAAAGACCTGAATGTTCCTGTGTCTACCGTGCGCAGTGTCATCTAGAAGTGTAAAGCCCATGGCACTGTGGCTAACCTCCCTAGATGTGGACGGAAAAGAAAAATTGACAAGAGATTTCAACACAAGATTGTGCGGATGGTGGATAAAGAACCTCGACTAACATCCAAACAAGTTCAAGCTGCCCTGCAGTCCGAGGGTACAACACCAGGGGCGTATCTAGGGGGGTGCAGCCGGATCCTTTGCCCCGGGCGCAACTCAGAGGGGGCGCCTGCAGCACCCCCCTACCAAGGCTGCAGGGGCCCGCATCACGCCGGTGTTATCTATCCTTACCGGCGCGGACTGCGGTTCGGTGCTTTGATGTACAGAAACCGGCCGCCAGCCCCCGCTCCGTAGTCACTTCCGCCGCTGCCTATGCGTTCCACAATGTGGAACGCATAGATGAGCCGCACCCACTCCGCCCGCTCACTTCCTCTTCCTTTCTAACGCATAGAAGAGGGGACCCCCGTTACTCAGCCTCCGCTTCTTCCTTTCCGGTCCACAGTTGTGTCCATGCCACCCAGCACCGTCTCTGAGAAGTTTTTGTATGGAGGCAGTGCAGGCTGCAGCCAGGGCCAGGCAGAGCGAGCTGGAGCAGAGCTCACTCTGAATAAAGCACACAGATGGGTGCCGGTGTCCTGTGGGTAATTATATATAATTTGGCTCTATGGAGGCTATGGTGGGCTCTATTGGAGGCTGTGCTGGGCTCTAGTGAGCCTGGGCTGGGGTATTTAGAGGCTTTGCATGGCTATATATAATTTTGAGGCTGTGCTGGGCTATTTAGAGGCTGTGCAGGGCTATATATAATTTTGAGGCTGTGCTGGGCTCTATAGAGGCTGTGCAGGGCTATATATAATTTTGAGGCTGTGCTGGGCTCTATAGAGGCTGTGCTTGGCTATTTAGAGGCTGTGCTGGGGTATTTAGAGGCTGTGCAGGGCTATATATAATTTTGAGGCTATGCTGGGCTCTATAGAGGCTGTGCCGGGCTATTTAGAGGCTGTGCTTGGGTATTTAGAGGCTGTGCAGGGCTGTATATAATTTTGAGGCTGTGCTGGGCTCTATAGAGGCTGTGCAGGGCTATATATAATTTTGAGGCTGTGCTGGGCTCTATAGAGGCTATGCTGGGCTATTTAGAGGATGTGATGGACTATATATAACTTGGAGGCTGTACGTATTATTTGGAAGCTGTGCTGGGTTGTATATATCGTCTGGAGGCTGCTGCTAGGCTGTATGTAGTTGGAGGCTGTGCTGGGCTGGCAAATCCTCCAGATAATATATATAGCCCAGCAGCAGCCTCCAGATAATATATTCAGTCCTGCACAGCTTGAATATTATATACACAGCCCACCCAGGAGCCTGCATATTATATACACAGCCCGCAGCTTCTATATTAGACTCACGAATCGTGGCATGTGTGTTAAAGGGGCCCACTGAGATTGTTCGTTTGTTTCGCCCGGGGCCCACAAAAACCTGGGCGGTGGGCATGAAAGCTGACAGCACCCCCCCCCTCCTCAACATAACAATTCCCCAAACCCCCCCCCCCGGTCCTCACCTACTCTGGGGGGGGGGGCGCCAAGATAGATCTTTGCCCCGGGCGCCACGAAACCTACTTACACCGCTAGTGTCAGCCCGTACTATCTGTCGGCGTCTGAATGAAAAGGGGCTGTATGGTAGGAGACCCAGGAAGACCCCACTTCTTACCCCGAGACATAAAGCCAGGCTGGAGTTTGCCAAAACTTACCTGAGAAAGCCTGAAAAGTTTTGGAAGAATGTTCCCTGGTCAGATGAGACAAAAGTAGAGCTTTATGGGCAAAGGCATCAACATAGAGTTTACAGGAGAAAAAAAGAGGCATTCAAAGAAAAGAACACGCTCCCTACAGTCAGACATGGCGGAGGCTCCCTGATGTTTTGGGGTTGCTTTGCTGCCTCTGGCACTGGACTGCTTGACCGTGTGCATGGCATTATGAAGTCTGAAGACTACCAACACATTGTGCAGCATAATGTAGGGCCCAGTGTGAGAAAGCCGGGTCTCCCTCAGAGGTCATGGGTCTTTCCAGCAGGACAATGACCCAAAACACACTTCAAAAAGCCTAGAAAATGGTGAGAAAGCACTGGAGACTTCTAAGGTGGCAGCAATGAGTCCAGACCTGAATCCCATAGATCACCTGTGGAGAGATATAAAAATGGCAGTTTGGAGAAGGCACCCTTCACATATCAGGGACCTGGAGCAGTTTGCCAAAGAAGAATGGTGTAAAATTCCAGCAGAGCATTGTAAGAAACTCATTGATGGTTACCGGAAGCGGCTGATCGCAGTTACTTTGGCTAAAGGTTGTGCAACCAAGTATTAGGCTGAGGGCGCCAATACTTTTGTCCGGCCCATTTTTGGAGTTTTGTGTGAAATGATCAATGTTTTGCTTTTCGCTTCATTCTCTTTTGTGTTTTTTCATTGAAGACAAAATAAATGAAGATAATAATAGCAAAGAATTTGTGATTGCAATCATTACAGGAAGAAACTGAGGATTATGTGACAGAATTGCAGTGGTGTCAATACTTTTGGCCAACACTGTACATATGGTATATAATTATATACAGAAAATTAATTTAAACCTTTCTTCCCATCGATGGTTATCAGGATCACATCGATTATTTTCATTAATAATAAGAATGATTACAAGTACTAGTAATGGTATTTGGGAAGGTTCGATACCTTCTTATATTAATTTTAATTATGCTCCTAATTCATTACATGGTGGTACAACCAAAAAAGTTTAACATTTTTTACATCATTAAAGGTGTTTTATGCCAGAAAATTCAGCAAATTAATTTTCATAAAATGGATCCTTCATCTTGGTTGGGAGGGAGAGAGAAATGTCAAAAATAATAAAGAGCCTGGACAGATGTGATTATTGACGTACCTGTAAGAAGTATGAGCCTAGCGGTTCTTCTTTGCTCTCCTCGTTGTAGTAAAGTCCACCCGCCACAAAGATCTGGTTTTCCTTCGTTGCCAAACTGACGTGATTTTTTGGGATCTGAGCCGAGAGTGACGCAAAGAAACATTCGTTGCCCACTGGATCGTAACCGACTGCCCCCGTGTCACTGATCATGAAGACCAGGTCCTTTAAGAACATTCCAAACCTTAACGTATCATTCAGAATTCCCGGAAGGGCTTCTTCATCTTCTTCGTCTTCATCGACGTCTCCGTTGACCACGTTCTCCCCATCTTTAACTGGTTTTCCTGACTTCTTCTTCTTCTTAACCACCGGTAGTTTTCCTTCTTGGGCTTCCTTGACCATCTGAAGCTTCTTCGAGATGTCCGGACTGGATTTCACCAGCTCGTGTTTCTCTACCTTGTCCTTGAGGTAGTCCTGTGGCATGAGACGGAAGCGTATACTTTCGAAGATGACCGGCAAGGCTTTGACCCGGTTTTCTTTCTCCTTGGCGGCCCACTTCATGACAACCTCGAAGACGTCCTCCTCCTTCTCAACGTTGAGGTTGTCGCTGGAGATCACCGCGATGAGCTCGTCGGGGGACAGCTGGTAAAACTCTTCATCTCTGGTGATCAGGTTGAAGCGGTCGCAGAGGAAGTCTCTAGAGGAGACGGCCAAGCGAGGACAATCCAACATGAGACCCAAGCGGAAAATGGCCAGACAGTTACTAAGACACAACTTCTTCTGGAGGAAGGAGACGCAGACGGTGAATATGGACGGGATCTGGAACATGTTGGCCACAGAGAAGATGTCTTGAACGTTCTTCTCCGTAATCTCGATCTCAGAGGTGTAGATGTAATTAAGAATCTTCCCCATCACGTCGGGATCCACATCTTCAAGCTCGATTTCTTTTCTCTTGCTCTCCTCTAAGTCGGAGAGGAACATGGCTCGGAAGTAAGGGCTGCAAGCCGCCAAGACCAGCCGGTGGCATGGAAACTCCTTCCCCTTGATCTTCAAGACGCAGTCTATGAACTTGTCATTGTCCAACATATCCTTGAGACCGTCTTGAAGCAACGTCTGCTGGTAGAGTCTCTGCTCATCCGTTTGTTGCACGGGAAACGTCATGTTGGGTCACAGATCTTCGTGACTTTCTTCTCTTACGAATAAGTCTTCGAAGAAGAGCGTCTTCCTTGCGACCTAACACTCCGCCGCTGCCCGGTATGTGAGAGCCTTGCTATTACAGCTGACTTAGCTCATCAGCTGCTCCCTATATATAGTATCAACATTACAAAGCGGTGGGATCCTGAGTGTAACGTGAGCTCCACATTGACATGACACATTCGAAGAGTGGTGGAGGGACAGCTGTCTGCGGGAAGGCACCGGCCATGGACCGTCCAAGCGTGACTCATCAACTCAAGGACGGCAACAACCCCAGGCACCTTCTAGACCAAGGGAAGCTGTCACATCTCTTTTCGGTGAAGTGAATCAGTTGGATTCCATCCATAACCATGAATCAAAATCTAAAAAGACCCTTTACACTCAGCCTGGTGACGACTGTTCTCATCACTTTGGGTTTTCCAATAACATCACACAGTAAGGATACAATATGTGTAGAGGGAAGGAAGGACTTATTAAGATGGAAAGCAAGAACATGGGACACCGACCCAATATAAAGAAGATATTAACTACCAGGTATGATAGGGACACGTGACGAACTAGAATTGGTAAAGGACTTCACCCTACTCGGATCAATGATCACTCAAGATGCAGCAACAACACCGGAAGTCAATAGGAGAAAAGCTATGGACAAATCACCAATGAAGTCACTGGACGAGGTCTTCACATCAAGGAACATTTCACTGGTGATGAAGACACGGCTCGTACATAGTCCGGTCTGTTCTGTAGTAACATTTCACTGGTGATGAAGACACGGCTCGTACATAGTCTGGTCTATTCTGTAGTAACATATGGAAGTGACACCTGGACGATAAAGGAACAAGACAGAAGAAGAATCAACGTCTTTGAAATGTGGAGCTGGAGAAGGATGATATCAATACTATGGATGGCAAGAAGAACAAAGGCATCAATACTGGAACACATCAAGCCAGACCTGTCACTGGAAGAGAAGATCACCAAGATACGACTGTCTACACATCATACAAGAGAGAAACCACTGGAGAAGGACATCATGATCGGAAGAATAGAAGGAACAAGCCGAAGAGGAAGACCAGCAACCTGATGGCTTGATACAATCAAGATAATGGTGGAGAATACCCTGGTTGACCTATCTAGGCTTGGAGAAGACCCTGGTTGACCTATCTAGGCTTGGAGAAGACCCTGGTTGACCTATCTAGGCTTGGAGAAGACCCTGGTGGACCTATCTAGCCTTGGAGAAGACCCTGGTGGACCTATATAGACTTGGGGAAGACCCTGGTGGACCTATCTAGCCTTGGAGAAGACCCTCGTGGACCTATATAGACTTGGGGAAGACCCTGGTGGACCTATTTAGGCTTGGAGAAGACCCTGGTGGACCTATCTAGGCTTGGAAAAGACCCAGGTGGACCTATATAGACTTGGAGAAGACCCTGGTAGACCTATCTAGGTTTGGAAAAGACCCAGGTGGACCTATATAGACTTGGGGAAGACCCTGGTTGACCTATCTAGGCTTGGAGAAGACCCTGGTGGACCTATCTAGGCTTGGAGAAGACCGTGGTGGACCTATCTAGACTTGGAGAAGACCCAGGTGGACCTATATAGACTTGGAGAAGACCCTGGTGGATCTATCAAGGCTTGGAGAAGACCCTGGTGGACCTATCTAGGCTTGGAAAAGACCCAGGTGGACCTATATAGACTTGGGGAAGACCCTGGTTGACCTATCTAGGCTTGGAGAAGACCGTGGTGGACCTATCTAGACTTGGAGAAGACCCAGGTGGACCTATATAGACTTGGGGAAGACCCTGGTGGACCTATCTAGGCTTGGAGAAGACCCTGGTGGACCTATCTAGGCTTGGAGAAGACCCTGGTGAACCTATCTAGACTTGGGGAAGACTCTGTTAGACTTATCTAGGCTGCACAAGGTGGATCTTCCTACAGAGCGTTCATCCATGAAGTCGCCTTGGCTCAAGATCAAGCAGAAGGCAGTTAAAATAAATAATGAAGAGTACAAGAGTACACACTATACATATACATACTGTGCAAAAAGTTCTAGGCAGGTGTGTACGAGTGCTGAAGTAAGAAGCTTTGAAAAATGGAAATGTTAATAGTTTATTGTTATCAATTATGAAAATGCAAAGTGAATGAACAAAAGAATTAAACATCCCATCAGTATTTGGTGACGATCCTTTGACTTCATCTATTCTTCTAGGTAGAATTGGACAAATTCACTGATTTTGTGGGGTTATAGTCAGGTGTATGAGTAACTAATTATACCAAACAGGTGCAACTTATCATCATTTTTATATATAGGTTTAAACTAAATAAAAAACAGAAACAGCTGTGTAGGAGGCTTAGAACTGGGTGAGGAACAGCCAAACTCTGCTACAAAGGTGAGGTTGTGGAAGATAGTTTCCTGTTCCAGGTCTTACACGGCATGTCATGGCAGGCCTGAGGCCAAGGTAGTTATACTGCATCAGCAAGGTGTCTCCCCAGCAAAAATGTCAAAGCAAACTGAGGTTTCCAGATGTGATGTCCAAGAACCACCAAGAAACGGGCAACATTGAGGAACCTGTATGACAGAGGTCGACAAAGGAATCCTAGTGTAAGACCTTCAATAAACATCATGCTTCACTTTGAAATGAGGAAATCCTTGGCCACTTCCAGGTATATAAGCCCCCCATCCTGGTATCTATGCCCCCATCCTGGTATCTATGCCCCCATCCTGGTATCTATGCCCCATCCTGGTATACAATCCCCATATTTTGCCACATATGTCCTCCTTCATGGGCCCCTTCCTATTATATATGTTCCCCATCCTGGGCCCCTTCTTGGAATATATGTCCCTAATCCGGGGACCCTTTCTGGTATGTATGTCCCTCATCCTGGGCCCTTTCCACATAAATAAGTCCTCCATCCTGGTATATATGTCCCTCATCTTGGGCCCCTTTCAGGTAGTTATTTGCCCCATCCTGGCATATAATTGCCCCCAATCCTAGGCCCCTTCCTGGAATATATGTTCCCCATCCTGGGTCCTTTCCTGGTATATACAGTATGTCTCCGTCCTGGTATATGTGTCTTTCATCCCGGGCCCCTTCCAGGTATATATGTAATGTCCCCCATCTTGGTACATTATATATGTCCCCCATCCTGGGCCCCTTCCAGGTATGTATATCCTTCACCCTAGTATATATGTTTTTCATCCTGGTTTAAATGCCTCCATACTTTGCTCCATTCAGGTATATAGTCTCCTTATACTGGTATATAAGCCCCCATTCTTGTATATATGTACCCCATCCTCTTTTAATTGCCCCAATCCTGGGCTCTATTTTTGTATATATGTCCCTCATCCTGGGCCCATTCCTGTTATGCATGTCTTCCATCCTGAGCGTCTTCATGGTATATATGTCCCCCTTTCTGGTATATATCCTCTATCCTTTACCTCTTCCAGGTATATATGTACATCCTGCTGGTGGGCCCCTCCTCCCTCAACATTTGCAATCGTTACCCCCTTGAGTAACACATGTACTCCAGTGCCTGCGCTGCTCCAATGGTGTCGGACAAGCTCTCCTGGGGATTGCCTGACATTTTTATGTCATGTGATCCCTGCTGTCAATCAGCGGCCCATACTCTCTGCCCTAATTCAGATGTAATGGACATATGAAGAAAGTGAGAGCAATGGCTGCTCTGCAGACACTCATTGTTATTCCACTCTACAGCACTCCACGAACAGCCAAATATTCCACATTGTGACCCATCAGTCCGTCCACCTTCTTATGTTTTCCTGATAGTTACGTTACTTATCCTTGTTTTCATGTATAAGGTTTGGATTTTGGTTCCTTTTCTTCCATGAAGATGACGGGCGGTCACTGAATACTGAGGACGGTGGAGACGGGCGGTCACTGAATACTGAGGACGGTGGAGACGGGCGGTCACTGAATACTGAGGACGGTGGAGACGGGCGGTCACTGAATACTGAGGACGGTGGAGACGGGCGGTCACTGAATACTGAGGATGGAGGAGACAGGCGGTCACTGAATACTGAGGATGGAGGAGACGGGCGATCACTGAATACTGAGGATGGAGGAGACGGGCGGTCACTGAATACTGAGGATGGAGGAGACGGGCGATCACTGAATACTGAGGACGGTGGAGACGGGCGGTCACTGAATACTGAGGACGGTGGAGACGGGCGGTCACTGAATACTGAGGATGGAGGAGACAGGCGGTCACTGAATACTGAGGATGGAGGAGACGGGCGATCACTGAATACTGAGGATGGAGGAGACGGGCGGTCACTGAATACTGAGGATGGAGGAGACGGGCGGTCACTGAATACTGAGGACGGTGGAGACGGGCGGTCACTGAATACTGAGGATGGAGGAGACAGGCGGTCACTGAATACTGAGGATGGAGGAGACGGGCGGTCACTGAATACTGAGGATGGAGGAGACGGGCGGTCACTGAATACTGAGGATGGAGGAGACGGGCGGTCACTGAATACTGAGGATGGAGGAGACGGGCGGTCACTGAATACTAGAGGACGGTGGAGAACGGGCGGGTCACTGAATACTGAGGATGGAGGAGACGGCGGTCACTGAATACTGAGAGGAGTTGGAGGAGACGGGCGGTCACTGAATACTGAGGATGGAGGAGACGGCGGTCACTGAATACTGAGGATGGAGGAGACGGGGTCACTGAATACTGAGGATGGAGGAGACGGCGGTCACTGAATACTGAGGACGAGGGAGACGGGCGGTCACTGAATACTGAGGATGGAGGAGACGGGCGGTCACTGAATACTGAGGATGGAGGAGAACGGGCGGTCACTGAATACTGAGGATGGAGGAGACGGGCGGTCACTGAATACTGAGGATGGAGGAGACGGGCGGTCACTGAATACTGAGAGGAGGGCGGTCATGAAATGACGGGGAGACGGCGGTCACTGAATACTGAGGATGGAGGAGACGGCGTCACTGAATACTGAGGACGGGGAGACGGGCAGTCACTGAATACTGAGGAGGAGGAGACGGGCGGTCACTGAATACTGAGGACGGAGGAGACGGGCGGTCACTGAATACTGAGGATGGAGGAGACGGGCGGTCACTGAATACTGAGGACGAGGAGACGGGCGGTCACTGAATACTGAGGATGGAGGAGACGGGCGGTCACTGAATACTGAGGATGGAGGAGACGGGCGGTCACTGAATACTGAGGATGGAGGAGACAGGCGGTCACTGAATACTGAGGACGAGAGGAGACGGGCGATCACTGAATACTGAGGATGGAGGAGACGGGCGGTCACTGAATACTGAGGATGGAGGAGACGGGCGGTCACTGAATACTGAGGACGGTGGAGACGGGCAGTCACTGAATACTGAGGATGGAGGAGACGGGCGGTTACTGAATACTGAGGACACTGAATACTGAGGATGGAGGAGACGGGCGGTCACTGAATACTGAGGAGGAGGAGACGGGCGGTCACTGAATACTGAGGACGGTGGAGACGGCGTCACTGAATACTGAGGATGGAGGAGACGGGCGGTCACTGAATACTGAGGATGAGGGACGGGCGGTCACTGAATACGAGGACGGGAGACGGGCGTCACTGAATACTGAGGAGGAGGAGACGGGCGGTCACTGAATACTGAGGAGAGGAGACGGGCGGTCACTGAATACTGAGGATGGAGAGACGGCGGTCACTGAATACTGAGGATGGAGGAGACGGGCGGTCACTGAATACTGAGGATGGGGAGACGGCGGTCACTGAATACTGAGGATGGAGGAGACGGGCGGTCACTGAATACTGAGGATGGAGGAGACGGGCGGTCACTGAATACTGAGGACGGAGGAGACGGGCGGTCACTGAATACTGAGGATGGAGGAGACGGGCGTCACTAATACTGAGGATGGAGGAGACGGGCGGTCACTGAATACTGAGGATGGAGGAGACGGGCGGTCACTGAATACTGAGGATGGAGGAGACGGGCGTCACTGAATACTGAGGATGGAGGAGACGGGCGGTCACTGAATACTGAGGATGGAGGAGACGGGCGGTCACGAATACTGAGGATGGAGGAGACGGGCGGTCACTGAATACTGAGGATGGAGGAGACGGGCGGTCACGAAATACTGAGGATGGAGGAGACGGGCGGTCACTGAATACTGAGGATGGAGGAGACGGGCGGTCACTGAATACTGAGGACGGAGGAGACGGGCGGTCACTGAATACTGAGGATGGAGGAGACGGGCGGTCACTGAATACTGAGGATGGAGGAGACGGGCAGTCACTAATACTGAGGAGGAGGAGACGGGCGGTCACTGAATACTGAGGATGGAGGAGACGGCGGTCACTGAATACTGAGGATCGGTGGAGACGGGCGGTCACTGAATACTGAGGATGGAGGAGACGGGCGGTCACTGAATACTGAGGATGGAGGAGACGGGCGGTCACTGAATACTGAGGATGGATGGAGGACGGGCGGTCACTGAATACTGAGGATGGAGGAGACGGGCGGTCACTGAATACTGAGGACGGAGGAGACGGGCGGTCACTGAATACTAGGAGAGGACGCGTCACTGAATGGATGGAGGAGACGGGCGGTCACTGAATACTGAGGATGGAGGAGACGGGCGGTCACTGAATACTGAGGATGGAGGAGACGGGCGGTCACTGAATACTGAGGATGGAGGAGACGGGCGGTCACTGAATACTGAGGAAGAGGAGACGGGCGGTCACTGAATACTGAGGATGGAGGAGACGGGCGTCACTGAATACTGAGGATGGAGGAGACGGGCGGTCACTGAATACTGAGGATGGAGGAGACGGGCGGTCACTGAATACTGAGGATGGGGAGACGGGCGGTCACTGAATACTGAGGATGGAGGAGACGGGCGGTCACTGAATACTGAGGATGGAGGAGACGGGCGGTCACTGAATACTGAGGAGGAGGAGACGGGCGGTCACTGAATACTGAGGATGGAGGAGACGGGCGGTCACTGAATACTGAGGATGGAGAACGGCGTCACTGAATACTGAGGATGGAGGAGACGGGCGGTCACTGAATACTGAGGATGGAGGAGACGGGCGAGTCACTGAATACTGAAGGATGGAGGAGACGGGCGTCACTGAATACTGAGGATGGAGGAGACGGGCGGTCACTGAATACTGAGGATGGAGGAGACGGGCGGTCACTGAATACTGAGGATGGAGGAGACGGGCAGGTCACTGAATACTGAGGATGGAGGAGACGGGCCGGTCACTGAATACTGAGGATGGAGGAGACGGGCGTCACTGAATACTGAGGATGGAGGAGACGGGCGCTTCACTAGAATACTGAGGATGGAGGAGACGGGCGGTCACTGAATACTGAGGATGGAGGAGACGGGCAGTCACCAAATACTGAGGATGGAGGAGACGGCGCGGTCACTGAATACTGAGGATGGAGGAGACGGGCGGTCACTGAATACTGAGGATGGAGGAGAGGGCGGTCACTGAATACTGAGGATGGAGGAGACGGGCAGTCACTGAATACTGAGGATGGAGGAGACGGGCGTCACTGAAATTTCTGAGGATGGAGGAGACAGGCGGTCACTGAATACTGAGGATGGAGGAGACGGGCGGTCACTGAATACTGAGGATGGAGGAGACGGGCGATCACTGAATACTGAGGATGGAGGAGACGGGCGGTCACTGAATACTGAGGATGGAGGAGACGGGCGGTCACTGAATACTGAGGATGGAGGAGACGGGCGGTCACTGAATACTGAGGATGGAGGAGAAGGGCGGTCACTGAATACTGAGGATGGAGGAGACAGGCGATTACTGAATACTGAGGATGGAGGAGACGGGCGGTCACTGAATACTGAGGATGGAGGAGACGGGCGGTCACTGAATACTGAGGACGGAGGAGATGGGCGGTCACTGAATACTGAGGATGGAGGAGACGGGCGGTCACTGAATACTGAGGACGGAGGAGATGGGCGGTCACTGAATACTGAGGATGGAGGAGACGGGCGGTCACTGAATACTGAGGACGGAGGAGATGGGCGGTCACTGAATACTGAGGATGGAGGAGACGGGCGGTCACTGAATACTGAGGATGGAGGAGACGGGCGGTCATTTTTTCACACCTGTCTACAATGTTTGCAGAGTATTGGAGTCGTTATAGTGTTGTGCATAGTCAGTGCTACTAATACATTCCCTAGTATTAGAATATTGCCCACTATAAACAAATATTCGTAGAATGTATACAGTCAGTATAGAGCGGAGTGTTCATGTTCCCCAGTTACATTGTGTTCTGACATTTGTCTGCTGATAATCTGGATGTGTTGTGTCCGGGGATGGTCTATGTATATTCCTCACTCTCAGGTCTCCGCTATGCTCAGCTGCTCTCTATTCTTAGTTCTTATAAGAGCTCTAGGGAATGGTTCACACTCGGGTTACAAGTGCCAGGCGTGGTAACTGGCAGAGTCATGGTAAATAGCCGAACCGGCCTCATCATAAAACATCTACAAGCAGTGGTGTAACTAGTGTCCGAAGGGCCCCGGTGCGAAATTTGGCCCTGGCCCCCCCCCTTCTCCAGGGTGGCCGTATTGGTCACATGTATGGGCCCCTTGTAACATTCTAAATCCTATAAAGACTCACAAATTGACCCCTCTCCCCTTCATTATGTATTAATGTCCCTCATCCTGCCATATATGGTCCTCCTCCTGGAATGTGCCCTTATACTGGTATATACGGTCCTTCGTTATAGTAAAATGCAGCCTCACAGCCCTCCATATAATATAATGCAGCCTCACAGCCCTCTATATAGTATAATGCAGCCTCACATCCCTCCACATAGTATAATGCAGCCTCACAGCCCTCCATATAGTATAATGCAGCCTCACAGCCCTCCATATAGTATAATGCAGCCTCACATCCCTCTACATAGTATAATGCAGCCTCACATCCCTCCATATAGTATAATGCAGCCTCACATCCCTCTACATAGTATAATGCAGCCTCACATCCCTCCATATAGTATAATGCAGCCTCACAGCCCTCTATATAGTATAATGCAGCCTCACATCCCTCCATATAGTATAATGCAGCCTCACATCCCTCCACATAGTATAATGCAGCCTCACATCCCTCCATATAGTATAATGCAGCCTCACAGCCCTCTATATAGTATAATGCAGCCTCACAGCCCTCCATATAGTATAATGCAGCCTCACATCCCTCCACATAGTATAATGCAGCCTCACAGCCCTCCATATATAGTATAATGTGCCCTTATACTGGTATATACGGTCCTTCGTTATAGTAAAATGCAGCCTCACAGCCCTCCATATAATATAATGCAGCCTCACAGCCCTCTATATAGTATAATGCAGCCTCACATCCCTCCACATAGTATAATGCAGCCTCACATCCCTCCATATAGTATAATGCAGCCTCACAGCCCTCTATATAGTATAATGCAGCCTCACAGCCCTCCATATAGTATAATGCAGCCTCACATCCCTCCACATAGTATAATGCAGCCTCACAGCCCTCCATATATAGTATAATGCAGCCTCACAGCCCTCCATATAGTATAATGCAGCCTCACAGCCCTCCATATAGTATAATGCAGCCTCACAGCACTCCATATAGTATAATGCAGCCTCACAGCCCTCCATATAGTATAATGCAGCCTCACAGCACTCCATATATTATGATGCAGCCTCACATTATAACAATCATCGAGGCAGGTTAACGATGCAGAGTTTATTTATATCCTACAGGGTATTTCAGCAAGTTAAGTCTCTGGTCAGTCTGCAAAGGTATGTATCCAGAGAAAGAGAGGAACAAAGGCAAAGATTCCCCCACCAGGTGCAGGACAATGAATGCTAATGTAGGCATGATTGCTGTCAAGGGATAGTAAGTGGATAGGGAGCCAGGAGGTAAGATGATAAAGTGGGCAAGGTGTTCAGGGAGCTAGTCTGATCCTTAGACTGGGGTTCCCTAAATCATCCTGTTCCCAGATACACACCAGATGGCAGGGAGGTCTGGGTGGCCACCCTAACCCTTCCCTCCTGATTTTCTAAAAGCCCCTACCTCCACCCACGTACTGGGAAAAGCCAACCACTCCAATAAAAGTGAACCGCAGCAGCTCCAGCAAACACGTCTGCACAGCACGTGTCCTAGTAGAGAAATTAACTCTATCTGTGACACCTAGTGGAGGGAAGTGGAACTACTTCAAGGCTGGGGGAGTGGAGATCTGAATACTAAGACACATACCTTCACCTGCAGAGCTTTATACAACAGACTAAAGGAAAAAAAAAAACTCTGAATCACAGCAGCAACACTCATTGACTGCAAAACAGTGATCACATGACAATTGCATTAAGGCCATGGAGGCTGACTAGGATGACACATTGTTACCATCCCTTTCACCTTCTCATTGTGTACAGACAAGTGACCTTAAAACTGACAAGAAAGCAAATCTCTAATAAAATACAAAAATCATATAGATGCAGCCAGCGCTCTGTGCTGTGAAGGTCCGATAGTCATCAGCTCATGGCTGCTCCTCACAACCGCTTTCTTCTCTCCGCTGGCAGCATTATTATTATTACTACTCACCATCTCCATCTACTGGGCAAAATATAAACTGCAACTGTGGAAATCATATTTTATAGTGGTATTTTCTTTAGCGCAGTGTTCCCCAACTCAGGAGCCACCAACAGGTCACATTTTCGTGATTTCCTTAGTAATGCACAGGTGATAATTCAATTACCTGCACCTGTGCAATGCTAAGGAAATCCTGAAAACATGACATGCTACCAGGGGCTGGCTGGGAAATTTTGGCCTGGGGGGGGCAAGAACACAGCAATGGCCTATGAGCATTGAGTTTCAGGGGCAGAGTGACCTCTCAGACCAACATGACAGATGGCCTGGTGGCCCCAAAACTGCTGCTTGAACAGTAGCCTGGGGGGCATCTGTCCCCCTGCCCCCTGGGCCAGCCAGCCAGCCCCTGGCTGCTAGTGGCTCTCGAGTTGGTAATGGACTCATCTGCAGTTAATTATACAATTCATCTTCTTATTAACCTGAGATATTCTGTGTCCAAATCCTCAGCTGTACCCTAATTTTAATCCCTTAATGAAGCAGACAGTTTTCTTTTTTTTTTCCTTTTTCTAGTACAAGAGCCATATATTATTTTTATTTTTCCATCCCCATACCGGTCTGAGAGCTCAGTATATGAAGGCCGGGGTGTAGTGGGATGTAACAGTTGCACTATTGTTTTGCCAATTTTATTTTTACTGTTTTGTCAACGTTTTGATCACTAAAAATTTGGAGGATGAAAAGTGACCAGGCTCATCTTCCAGTTCTGTGAGATTCCTGGCTCATCTTCCAGTTCTGTGAGATTCCTGGCTCATCTTCCAGTTCTGTGAGATTCCTGGCTCATCTTCCAGTTCTGTGGGATTCCTGGCTCATCTTCCAGTTCTGTGGGATTCCTGGCTCGTCTTCCAGTTCTGTGAGATTCCTGGCTCATCTTCCAGTTCTGTGGGATTCCTGGCTCATCTTCCAGTTCTGTGGGATTCCTGGCTCGTCTTCCAGTTCTGTGAGATTCCTGGCTCATCTTCCAGTTCAGTGAGAGTCCTGGCTCGTCTTCCAGTTCTGTGAGATTCCTGGCTCATCTTCCAGTTCTGTGAGATTCCTGGCTCATCTTCCAGTTCAGTGAGAGTCCTGGCTCATTTTCCAGTTCTGTGAGATTCCTGGCTCATCTTCTAGTTCAGTGAGAGTCCTGGCTCGTCTTCCAGTTCTGTGAGATTCCTGGCTCATCTTCCAGTTCTGTGAGATTCCTGGCTCGTCTTCCAGTTCTGTGAGATTCCTGGCTCATCTTCCAGTTCTGTGAGATTCCTGGCTCATCTTCCAGTTCAGTGAGAGTCCTGGCTTGTCTTCCAGTTCTGTGAGATTCCTGGCTCATCTTCTAGCTCTGTGAGAGTCCTGGCTCATCTTCCAGCTCTTTGAGATAACTGGCTCGTCTTCCAGTTCTGTGAGATTCCTGGCTCATCTTCCAGCTCTGTGAGAGTCCTGGCTCATCTTCCAGCTCTGTGAGATTCCTGTCTCGTCTTCCAGTTCTGTTAGATTCCTGGCTCGTCTTCCAGTTCTGTGAG
Organism: Allobates femoralis; assembly: GCA_033576535.1. Taxonomy (NCBI): domain Eukaryota; kingdom Metazoa; phylum Chordata; class Amphibia; order Anura; family Aromobatidae; genus Allobates; species Allobates femoralis. Next base: position 35,706 of record JARQOC010001010.1, on the reverse strand, counting down.
ATTCCTGGCTTGTCTTCCAGTTCTGTGAGATTCCTGTCTCTTCTTCCAGTTCAGTGAGAGTCCTGGCTCGTCTTCCAGCTCTGTGAGAGTCCTGGCTCATCTTCCAGCTCTGTGAGATTACTGGCTCGTCTTCCAGTTCTATGAGATTCCTGTCTCGTCTTCCAGTTCAGTGAGATTCCTTGCTCATCTTCCAGTTCTGTGAGATTCCTGGCTCGTCTTCCAGTTCTGTGAGATTCCTGGCTCATCTTCCAGTTCCTTGAGATTCCTGGCTCGTCTTCCAGTTCTGTGAGATTCCTGGCTCATCTTCCAGTTCTGTGAGATTCCTGGCTCATCTTCCAGTTCAGTGAGAGTCCTGGCTCGTCTTCCAGTTCTGTGAGATTGCTGGCTCATCTTCCAGTTCTGTGAGATTCCTGGCTCATCTTCCAGTTCAGTGAGAGTCCTGGCTCATCTTCCAGTTCTGTGAGATTCCTGGCTCGTCTTCCAGTTCTGTGAGATTGGTGGCTCTTCTTCCAGTTTTGTGAGATTCCTGACTCATCTTCCAGTTCTGTGAGATTCCTGGCTCATCTTCCAGTTCAGTGAGAGTCCTGGCTCATCTTCCAGTTCTGTGAGATTCCTGGCTCATCTTTCAGTTCAGTGAGAGTCCTGGCTCATCTTCCAGTTCTGTGATATTCCTGGCTCATCTTCCAGCTCTGTGAGAGTCCTGGCTCATCTTCCAGCTCTGTAAGATTCCTGTCTCGTCTTCCAGTTCTGTGAGATTCCTGGCTCGTCTTACAGTTCTGTGAGATTCCTGGCTCATCTTCCAGTTCTGTGAGATTCCTGGCTCTTCTTCCAGTTCAATGAGAGTCCTGGCTCGTCTTCCAGTTCTGTGAGATTCCTGGCTCATCTTCCAGCTCTGTGAGAGTCCTGGCTCATCTTCCAGCTCTGTGAGATTACTGGCTCGTCTTCCAGTTCTGTGAGATTCCTGTCTCGTCTTCCAGTTCTGTGAGATTCCTGGCTCGTCTTCCAGTTTTGTGAGATTCCTGGCTCGTCTTCCAGTTCAGTGAGATTCCTGGCTCGTCTTCAAGTTCTGTAAGATTCCTGGCTCATCTTCCAGTTCAGTGAGATTCCTGGCTCGTCTTCAAGTTCTGTAAGATTCCTGGCTCGTCTTCCAGTTTTGTGAGATTCCTGGCTCATCCTCCAGTTCTGTGAGATTCCTGGCTTGTTTTCAAGATCTATGAGATTCCTGGCTTGTTTTCAAGATCTATGAGATTCCTGGCTTGTTTTCAAGATCTATGAGATTCCTGGCTCATCCTCCAGTTCTGTGAGAGTCCTGGCTCGTCTTCCTCTTCTGTGAGATTCCTGGCTCATCTTCCAGTTCTGTGAGATTTCTGACTCGTCTTCCAGTTCTGTGAGATTCCTGGCTCATCTTCCAGCTCTGTGAGATTCCTGTCTCGTCTTCCAGTTCAAAGAAGAAAAAGTGTACCCCTGTAGAGCTAAGCACAACCAAAAAAATCAATCAAAGGTCTGCAGGTGAAAATTTTTTTTAATGATATAGTGTGACGGCAAAAAAGCCAAACAGACATATAAAAACAATTAAAACCAAACTGGTCCGGACCAGCCCTCCCTCTGCATAGGCACAATTACAGAATGATAAACCATAACCACTCAATCAAAGAAAGTCTATGGTGATCTTGCAAAATAAATACAATATATATATATATATATATATATATATATATATATATAGCACGTATGTACCGTACAGTAAAACAGTCAATCAAAATGTATGGTCACAGTAGCCAACAGGATACAAAAAATGGTACACAAGCTAATATAGATGGAATCACCATATTCTGAGTGAGGGAGTGTGAAACATCTAAGGACAGCTGTTTACAAGTCATATACAACATTGCATACAAAAGAAACCGTTATAAGGATAAGGTCTAAGAGTACACAAGTAAAACAGTACTGTCCAAAGTAACATACATAAAAAGAACAGTCACCTCAGAATACTAAGATGGAATAAGAACCCCAAAAGGAGGGGGAGATAACAATCAAGGGTATATTACCAATATATAAAGTGCCCACAGAGGAGGGATGGCGGCCAGGCCCCACGCGTTTCGCCACAAGGCTTCGTCAGGAGCATGTGTCATCATCAAAACAATGGCTTTTTATAATGGCGCCGGGTAAGATGTGTCAGGTGTATGCCCTTAGCATCCAGGAACAGCCCCGGTGATCGCGTCAACACCTGACGCGAAGGGGCTGGAGAGAAAGGGATAGCAGGCGGGATCCGTGCGGCATGATGTCACATCCGGTGACGTGGCGCCAACCAGGGGAGTGGTAATAGAGATGTCTGGTTGGCGCCAGCGTCATATCCGGTGATGCGGCACTAGAGACTGGAGGGCAATAAGAAACAGCGTCCCAGGATTATGATGCGGTGACAACCAGGGGAGGAGTAACAGTATCACTGGCTGTCACCACGATCCGAGACGCAGGGATCAGATCAAAGAGAGGCATCCAAGGGCGAAACATACAAAGTAGAGGCAAGTATAGAAAGTGAATAATAAACTAAAAGAAAGTGCATATTACAAATATTAGGGAGGAAAACATGAAGTAGCGCCAAAAATAAGGAAGAAGGGGGAAAAAAATATATCATAGTTCTAACAATTGTGACCAGAGTCCATCATAGCGTTGCAGACATTAGACGTCAAGGTCCCAATGGAAGGTGTTCTGAAAGTAGAAGAAAATCATTGCGTCCACAGATTCAGAGAGGGACGTTCGAAGGAGCCTAGAGAGAAAAATAGTACAAAATGAGCCAGGCCAAGGCGTACATACTTATTCACCCAAAAATCCAGAGAAAAGGAGTTCCTCATTTAGGACCGTGGGGGCGGACAGTGTGAAGTTCGAGATTCAGACTGCAATAATTTATTACCAAGATGGTCACTGCGGCCTGCGCCAAAGAATCTTTGTAAGCCAAAAGTTCGAAGTCCATTAGTGAGTCCCTGATGGAAATCAAGAAAATGGGCCGCCACTGGTTTCAGGTATTGACCGTTAGCCCGAGCGCTAGCTGCTAAGTTGACGGTCGAGATATGGCCCTGGATCCGTTTACGCAGTTCCTGCGATGTTTGGCCAATGTACAATTTATTGCACGGGCGGGACAGGGCATAAATCACATTACGTGTCTTACAGTTGATATCATTTTTGAGCCTATTCGTTGCTGGATCAGTGAACCAATCCCTAGTGGGTATCATCATTGGGCAAACATTACGGAAAAGATCCTTTAAGTCGAACACCCCTATTAAGTCTGATGGTTGGGCGTACAAAGTGACTCCTAGTTAGTAAATCACTAAGATTGGGTGCACGTCTGGCAGACAGGGAAGTTGAAGGACTTATCAAGTGAGCCACAAGTCTATCATGGGTGAGCATACTCCAATGTGTTTGGAGTATAGATCTCACCTTGTTCCATCCGACGTTGTAATTTGTAACGAATCTGATTTTATCGTCCACAACTCTCCTTTTCGGAACCAAGAGATCAGCTTGTGCAGTAGCTTGTGATATCGTCTTTCTTGGGTTACCACGATCCCTGAAACGAGAGGAGAGATCGAGAGCCTGTTTGCGAAAGTCCTCATCGGAAGTACAGTTACGTCGTAACCGTAGAAATTGACCCATTGGGACGCCTCTACGTGTATGTAAGGGATGGAAACTGTCGAACCTTAGAAGACTATTAGTGGAGGCAGCGGCGTACCTAGGTCTGACAGCGCCCGGGGCAATGATCTATTATGGCGCCCCCCCCCCCCCCAAAGCAGGTGAGGACCGGAGGGGGGGGGGGTGCTGTCAGTTTTCAGCCCCGCCGCCCTGCTGCACCCGTGGTTGAGTGGTTGAGGACCGGGCTGCATTACCTGACAATTCCGGGATGCTGCTGGAGTACAAAGATGGCCGCCGAGGCATATCTGGTGACGTCACGCAGGGCGGTACCATTGCTCCCGGCCAGCAGGGGGTATTATAGATAGGAGCACGGTGTGCGGCGGGTGCAGACTCCTCCGGAAGTGCCTCCGGAAGTGGGCGACCACTCGGGCCCCACATACAATCTGAGCATATCACGCACTGTGATATACACACCGAGCGGGGAAGGGGACGGGATGGGGGGGTGCCGCTGGCGCCCCCCCGCTGAGTTGCGCCCGGGGCAAAGGGTCTGGCTGCACCCCCCTAGATACGCCCCTGAGTGGAGGTAGACTTACAATAAAGGTCCATCGTTAGAATTCCATTGGTCACTTTAATCCTTGTGTCGAGAAACACGGCTTCAGTCTGTGACATTGAAAAGGTTCAATGAATTAATATTCAATTTTTCAATGAAATGAAAACAAGCTGATTTCTCCCCCGACCAAATAAAAAAGATGTCATCTATGTAACATTTCCATAGAATGACATGTTGTTTAAAGTCATCAGATGGAAATACCACTACTTCCTCCCACCAACCAAGAAAAAAGTTGGCAATGGCGGGGGCACATCTTGCGCCCATAGCCACGCCAGTAACTTGCCGAAAATAATTGCCAATCGAAGATGAAAAAATTGTGTGTTAAAACAAATCTCAGAAGATCGATCAGGAAGGAGTCATGCATGCGATTGGAATCCCGTTGTTTGTCCAAAAATGTCATGACTGCGTGGATACCGTCTTCATGTTGAATATTCGAATAAAGAGATTCGACATCACATGTGACAATCCAATCTCCCTCGGTTAGTGAGATGTCTCTACACACCCGAATGAATTCACTAGTATCTTTAAGATGAGAGGGTAGTTCATCGACAAAAGGTTGTAAAAAGAAGTTGAGGTAGATACAAGCCTTCTCGTTAAGACTACCGATACTGGCCACAATTGGGCGTCCAGGAGGTTTGTTAAGACATTTATAGTTCTGTGAGATTCCTGGCTCTTCTTCCAGTTCTGTGAGATTCCTGTCTCGTCTTCCAGTTCTGTGAGATTCCTGTCTCGTCTTCCAGTTCTGTGAGATTCCTGGCTCGTCTTCCAGTTCTGTGAGATTCCTGGCTCGTCTTCCAGTTTTCTGAGATTCCTGGCTCGTCTTCCAGTTCTGTGAGATTCCTGTCTCGTCTTCCAGTTCTGTGAGATTCCTTGCTCATCTTCCAGTTCTGTGAGATTCCTGGCTCGTCTTCCAGTTTTGTGAGATTCCTCACTCGTCTTACAGTTCTGTGAGATTCCTGGCTCGTCTTACAGTTTTCTGAGATTCCTGGCTCATCTTCCAGTTCGGTGAGATTCCTGTCTCGTCTTCCAGTTCTGTGAGATTCCTGGCTCATCTTCCAGTTCTGTGAGATTCCTGTCTCGTCTTCCAGTTCAGTGAGAGTCCTGGCTCATCTTCCAGTTTTGTGAGATTCCTGGCTTGTCTTCCAGTTCTGTAAGATTCCTGTCTTGTCTTCCAGTTCTATGAGATACCTGGCACATTTTCCAGTTCTGTGAGATTCCTGGCTCATCTTCCTGTTCTGTGAGATTCCTGGCTCATCTTCCTGTTCTGTGAGATTCCTGGCTCGTCTTCCAGTTCTTTGAGATTCCTGTCTCGTCTTCCAGTTCTGTGAGATTCCTGGTTCATCTTCCAGTTCTGTGAGATTCCTGGCTCATCTTCCAGTTCTGTGAGATTCCTGGCTCGTCTTCCAGTTCTGTGAGATTCCTGGCTCATCTTCCAGTTCTGTGAGATTGGTGGCTCTTCTTCCAGTTCTGTGAGATTCCTGTCTCGTCTTCCAGTTCTGTGAGATTCCTGTCTCGTCTTCCAGTTCTGTGAGATTCCTGGCTCTTCTTCCAGTTCTGTGAGATTCCTGGCTCATCTTCCAGTTCTGTGAGATTCCTGGCTCTTCTTCCAGTTCTGTGAGATTCCTGGCTCATCTTCCAGTTCTGTGAGATTTCTGGCTCATCTTCCAGTTCTGTGAGATTCCTGGCTCGTCTTCCAGTTCTGTGAGATTCCTGGCTCATCTTCCAGCTCTGTGAGAGTCCTGGCTCATCTTCCAGCTCTGTGAGATTCCTGGCTCGTCTTCCAGTTTTGTGAGATTCCTGGCTCGTCTTACACTTCTGTGAGATTCCTGGCTCGTCTTCCAGTTCTGTGAGATTCCTGGCTCGTCTTCCAGTTCTGTGAGATTCCTGGCTCGTCTTCCAGTTCTGTGAGATTCCTGGCTCGTCTTACACTTCTGTGAGATTCCTGGCTCGTCTTACACTTCTGTGAGATTCCTGGCTCGTCTTACACTTCTGTGAGATTCCTGGCTCGTCTTACACTTCTGTGAGATTCCTGGCTCGTCTTCCAGTTCTGTGAGATTCCTGGCTCGTCTTCCAGTTTTCTGAGATTCCTGGCTCGTCTTCCAGTTCTGTGAGATTCCTGCCTCGTCTTCCAGTTCTGTGAGATTCCTTGCTCATCTTCCAGTTCTGTGAGATTCCTGGCTCGTCTTCCAGTTTTGTGAGATTCCTCACTCGTCTTACAGTTCTGTGAGATTCCTGGCTCGTCTTCCAGTTTTCTGAGATTCCTGGCTCATCTTCCAGTTCGGTGAGATTCCTGTCTCGTCTTCCAGTTCTGTGAGATTCCTGGCTCATCTTCCAGTTCTGTGAGATTCCTGTCTCGTCTTCCAGTTCAGTGAGAGTCCTGGCTCATCTTCCAGTTTTGTGAGATTCCTGGCTTGTCTTCCAGTTCTGTAAGATTCCTGTCTTGTCTTCCAGTTCTATGAGATACCTGGCACATTTTCCAGTTCTGTGAGATTCCTGGCTCATCTTCCTGTTCTGTGAGATTCCTGGCTCATCTTCCTGTTCTGTGAGATTCCTGGCTCGTCTTCCAGTTCTTTGAGATTCCTGTCTCGTCTTCCAGTTCTGTGAGATTCCTGGTTCATCTTCCAGTTCTGTGAGATTCCTGGCTCATCTTCCAGTTCTGTGAGATTCCTGGCTCGTCTTCCAGTTCTGTGAGATTCCTGGCTCATCTTCCAGTTCTGTGAGATTTCTGGCTTGTCTTGCATGCTCTACTCTTTTGACACCTCACCACAGATTTTCATTGATGTTCAGATCAGGCGACTGTGAGGGCCATTGTAAAACCTTCAGTTTGCGCCTTTTGAGGTTGTCTATTGTGGATTCTGATGTGTGTTTAGGATCATTATCTATTTGGAGAAGCCATCTTCTTTTCAATTTCTTTACAGATGTTGTCATGTTTGCATCAAGAATTTGTTGAAATTTCATTGGATTCATTCTTTCCTCTACTTGTGAAATGTTCCCTGTGCCCAGGGGCGTAACTACAATAGGTGCAGGGGTTGCGATCGCACCCAGGCCCTGGAGCCTAGGGGGGCCCCAAAAGTCCCTTTGGCCTATAGAAAAAGGCTAATGCTATTAAAGATTTGCAATCATTGGGGGCCCTGTTGGAGCTTTCGCATCGGGGCCCCTGGGCCTGACGTTACGCCACTGCCTGTGCCATTGGCTGCAACACAATCCCAAATCATTATTGATTCACCACCATGCTTAACGGTTGGTGAGATGTTCTTTTCCTGAAATTCTGTGTCACGTATTGACTGCCTGCAGTCAGTTGTTGCTGCTGGTGTAGTTTCAACTAAGCCTTTTTTTTCCCTCAGTCACTGCGGCTCTGCAAGTGGAGGTTGCTGAAGGTTTGGTGGAAGTGACTTGTAGCTCAGGTGAGCTGAGGGTGTGTGTCTGAGCCTTCTGATCTCCACCCCTCGGCCATAAATAAGAGGTCGCTGATTCAGTTCATTCCTGATCTGAGACCTGGTGTGTGCAAACGTTCTACTGGAGCTGCTGAACTCCCCTTCATTTGAAGCTGCTGGGTTTCCCTGTCCATGGGTGGAGGTAGGGGCCTTTTGCCTAGCGCTTTTCAGGAGCTTAGGAGAAAGGGTGGTGACTCAGACCTCCTCACCTTCAGAGGCAGGGTTGCACTGTCCATTGGACAATGTGAGCCCTCAGGCTCAGGCAGCAAGGAGACAGGGGGAGCGGCAGAGCTGAAGGGGGTGGCACCTGCTGCTACACTCAGCTCAGCCTGGATGTCTGCAGGTACGGCATCTCTCCTGAGGGTGGCCGCCGGCAACAGTAACCCCCCACCCCGCTCCTCACCCGCGGCTGCCAACAGCACCCGTCCCCGTCCCCCCCGCTCCCCAACTGCGGCTCAGGCAACTTGAAAATGCTTTGCTATCTTCTTATAGCCTTCTCCTGCTTTGTGGGCCTCCACCATTTTCATTTTCAGAGTGCTCGGCAGCTGCTTAGAAGAACCCATGGCTGCCTTTTTTTGGCACAAGGTTAGAGGAGGTTTTTATAAAGCTGTGAAATTTGCATCACCTGAACAAGCTATAACCCTAAAAGGCTAATTATTAATATTTGTTTTGTATCGACCCATTGCCATCCAGTAATCCCATTGCAAGGGATGAGGATGGGGGTCCAAAAAGAACTTAAATGTTTTTAAAGCTTAAATGTCACTGATTGACTCCATCATATAAATTGTTAAACAGCAGGGACCGGAGTTAGCTCTGATCCCAACAGTTGCTGGCTGTATAACACAGCTCCTGAGCACGCTCTGTAGTCCTGTAGCATAATGTAATAGAAAAGAGTTAATTAATAAAATTCTATTTTTCTACAGCCACCACTAGGGGGAGCTGACTCCTTAGAGATGAGTTCAATGGGAACAATAGAAATCCTGTGAGCTCCCTCTAGTGGTGGCTGTAGGTAAAACTATATTATTTCATTTTCTGACTTTGGAGAGTATTTGGAGCTTTGTATCGGAAGAAAAGATGACTGTGCAGGTACGGCTTTCTCCCTTCACTTCAATGGGAGTTAAAGAAATCTAGTGAGCTCCCTCTACTGGTGGCTGTAGGTAGGACTGTATTCTTTCAAAAGGATCAGAAGAACAGAGCGGTAGTATGATAGTAAAGGTTAAACAGCAACATTCTTATTTCCAAAGCCTAGGGGGCTTACAGATACATTTAGTGAGAGCTCCCTCTAGTTGTGCCTGAAGGTAAAACTGTATTCTTTTAATTTGGATTTGGAGCTCTCTATTGGAATAGACTTGTATTGTGATGTAATAGTGAAGGGTTAAATAATAAAATGCTTGTCTTCCACAGCCACCACTAGAGGGAGCTCATGCCTTGCAGATAAGTTTAGTGGGAGCTATAGATATCCAGTAAGCGCCCTCTAGTGGGGTTGTAGGTAGAACTGTATTCTTTGGAGGATTTGGAGTTCTCCATCAGAAGAACAGACCTGTATCATGACGTAATAGTGAAGGGTTAAATAATACAATTATTTTCCACAGCTACCACTAGGGGGAGCTCACTCCTTACAGCTACGTTTAGTGGGAGCTATATAAATCCAGTGAGCTCCCTAGTGGTGGCTGTAGGTCAAGCTATGTTCTTTCATTCTCTGACTTCAGAGAGGATTTGGAGCTCTGTGTCGGAATAGAGATGACTGCGTAGGCGTAGGTACGGCTTTCTCCATTCTCTTCAATGGGAGTTATAGAAATCCAGTGAGCTCCCTCTAGTGGTGGCTGTAGATAGAATTGAATTCTTTCAAATGGATTTGTAACTCTATCGGAAGAACAGATCGCAGTGTGACTTAATAGTAAAGGGTTAAAAAATAAAATTCTCTTTTTCCATAGCTACCGCTAGGGGGAGCTCACTCCTTAAAGAGGAGTTCAGTGTGAGCTATAGAAATCCAGTGAGCTCCCTCTAGTGGTAGCAGCAGGTAGAACGTTATTCTTTTATTCTCTGACTTTGGAGAGGATTTGGAGCGCTGCATCAGAAGAGTGATGACTGCACAGGTGTGACTTTCTCCACTCACTTCAATGGGAGCTATAGAAATCTATTGAGCTCCCTCTAGTGGTGGCTATAGGTAGAACTGTATTCGTTCGAGAAGATTTGAGGCTCTCTATGGGAAGAACAGACCTAACCTAATAGTAAAGGGTTACATAATAAAATTCTACTTTACCGCAGCCACCACTAGGGGGAGCTCAATCCTTAGAGATGAGTTCAATGGGACCTATAGAAATCCGGTGAGCTCCCTCTATTGGTGGCTGTAGGTAGAACGTTATTCTTTCATTCTCTGGCTTTGGAGCTTTGTATTGGAGTAACATCGACTGCACAGGTGCGTCTTTCTCCATTCACTTCAATGGGACTTTGTATGTGAATAAGATTGTTCTCCAGATGGGCGCAGGTGCCAGAGGGGGCATATATGGCAGATCCACAGGGTAACAGGATACTACACTTTGAAGTAGTGACATCACCCCATAGGACACATCTAGATTGATCCGAGGGCTGAAAACAGCGAGGGAATAGCTGACGTCACTGGGCAGGATGAGGGACCCCAGCAGCTGTGACCTTTCCCAGATCCCCCTGGATCTCCGCTCTATATTTACCCGTTTCGGTCACTGCTGATACATTGTGTGATGCAGATGAGCCCCCCCACCTCACCGGGACCCCCGAAGAGTAATGTGTCTGGAGAAAGAGCGAACAAAATCTTCATTATTAATGCAAATGTTTCATATATATTGTGCTACACCTTGTATTCTACTCTAGTTGCCTCCAGAGCAGCAATCACAATTCTGTCATGATACTTTGTAATCATCTTATAAAGATACAGATGAGCCCCCCCACTTCACCGGGACCCCCTCAGAGTAATGTACTCTGCAGAGAGCACAAAATAAGTCTTCATTAGTAATGTAAAGGTTTCTCCAGTCACCTCCAGAGCAGCAATCACAATTCTGCTGCTTGCAGTGCTTTTAGTGCACACTAAATTTCCCACAATGCATGACAGCAGATAATGCGCTCTGATACGAAAGAAATGATCCGGCAGATGAATACTCCAAACAGCAGAATGATGATTGCAGCTCTGGATGTGACTGGAGTCTAAAAAACGAATTCTGTGATACTCAGGATCAATGTGAAAAAACTTGATCTTGAGCCGCTGCCTTCATCTTCTGCTCCAAACCCAACCAGAGCTGCAGGACGAGACGCTCAGAACAATAACTCTTCATGTCTCCTCTATCACGGCGTCTTTCACCTCCTCTGGAAAATATTGGATTATGAAATATTTTTTTTTGGCATAAAGTGTTCAGAATAAATAATGTGAATAAAGTTCAGGTTGTTATGGAGGCGGTATTATTATTGATTATGTGTTTATTTTTTGTGTTTTTATTGCTTTTACTTTGTATTGCAGAGCTTTAGGCCTACAGCAGGGCCTAATGGGTGTAGTAAGATGGCGGACATGGGGGTCACTGTGAGACCCAAGTAAAGATTGCATGGTGGGTGGTACACAGTGGTCATAGGGGACAGAGGGGGCTCTTGGGGGTTCACGGTGATTGTAGAGGACAGAGGGGGCTCTTGGGGGTATGCAGTGGGTATCGGGGATAGAGATGGCTCTTGGCAGTACCCGGTGGCTGTAGGGGACAGAGGTGGTGTGGCGCCCCTGCGACCAGGGTGGCCACATAGGGAACTGCAGCCAGGCAGAAGGATAGACGATGTGTGCATCAAACACCCTCACAGCGCACACACCCACTAGAGGCAGCACCCATCCCAGAGCCCAGGACTCTAGGCGGGCAAGGGGTGGTGGGTTTAGAGAGCAACTGGGTGGAGAATGTAGATCAGGTGACAGAGAGCATAAATAGAGGAAAAGAGGAGGAAGGAGTTAGTAGGCCGAGGTAGGCTGAGCTGTAAAGACACCAAGCAGAGAGTGACACACGTCCCGGTGGGATTGGGCTCCCTGGAGATTCAGAATCCACAGAGTCACAGAAACCATGGAGAGAAAACTCGTCCATAGCCGGCATCCCAGGGGAGTGTGAGGACAGAGACCGGACCAGCAGCACTGGGTCCGAAGAACACGGCAGCACCGACCAACTACCGGCGGAGTAGTTTTCCCTGATTTGTGCTGGAGTCACACGGGTTAGACGGAGCCTGATAGCACCTTGGAAGATAGGGTTACTGCAGGCTAGGCATATACCAGAGTGTCGGCTCTGGAGGGAACCGATGATTCACCCGGCTTCCCAGACACACCGACGGGGAGCTTCAATTTCAGGTTGGAGTACCCAACACAAGGGTTGGAAGCACAGAAGCAACCACAAGGACCCACAAGGGTCCGAGCTGCTGCTATACAACCCGGAGAAAGGACAAGAGAGAGGACAGCTTGAAAGGACACTTAGAAGGAGTGAGGGGTCTCAGAGTGACAGCCTGGCTGCAGAGGGCTCAGTGTTACTGGAGTTAACTGACTGTAACTTGTGTTGAGAACTGCACTGAGAACTGCTGTAAACTGTCTGAAGAGTTGACAAGTAAACCCGGTGAACCCTGCCTGAGTGTCCGTGTCTGATTCCAGGCATATTGAACTGTGCATTATACCTTTTATCCTGTCAGGAGCAGCCCGACCCGCAGTGGGCTCATCCATCTGGCTGCAGCCCCATCATCCATCCATCCTCCTGACAGAGCAGCGCTGCAGCAGTGGTCCCATCACTGACCACAACCCGTGGGTGGCATCACGACAAACTTTAACCCTTGTAAATATCCCCTTTACTTATGAGAACCCGGGACACGGTCTGGACCAGGACCTCCTTGACAACCCCAGCAGTACCCCGGTCCGGTACCGAGTACCCTGTCCCAGTGGGCTCCACAGTGGCTCTTGGCAGTACCCAGTGGTTGTAGGGGACAGGAGGGTTGGGGGTATGCAGTGGGTATCGGGGATAGAGGTGGCTGTTGGGGGTTCACGGTGGTTGTAGAGGACAGAGGGGGCTCTTGGGGGTTCATGGTGATTGTAGAGGACAGAGGGGGCTCTTCGGGGGATGCAGTGGGTATCGGGGATAGAGGAGGCTCTTGGCATTACCTGGTCGTTGTAGGGGACAGATTGGGCTCTTGGCAGTTTTCGGTGGTTGTAGGGGACTGAAGGGGCTGTTGGGGGTACCCGGTGGCTGTATGGGTCAGAGGGACCTCTTGTGGGTATGCAGTGGGTATTGGGGATAGAGCTGGCTCTTGGCAGTACCCGGTGGTTGTAGGGGACAGAGGGGACTCTTGGCAGTACCCGGTGGTTGTAGGGGACAGAGGGGGCTCTTGGCAGTTCCCGGTGGTTGTAGGGGACAGATTGGGCTCTTGGCAGATCTTGGTGGTTGTAGGGGACTGAAGGGGCTGTTGGGGGTACCCGGTGGCTGTATGGGTCAGAGGGAGCCCTTGTGGTTATGCAGTGGGTATCGGGGATAGAGCTGGCTCTTGGCAGTACCCGGTGGTTGTAGGGGACAGAGGGGGCTCTTGGCAGTTCCCGGTGGTTGTAGGGGACTGAGGGGGCTCTTGGGGGTACCTGGTGGCTGTAGGGGTCAGAGGGAGCTCTTGTGGGTATGCAGTGGTGATCGGGGATAGAGGTGGCTCTTGGGGGTATGAGTTGATTGTAGGAAACAGAGGGAGCTCTTGTGGGTACCCGTTGGTCAAGGGGATAGAGAGAGCTCTTGGGAGTACCCAGTAGAAATAGGGGACAGAGGGGGCTCTTAGGGGTACCCGGTGGTCATAGGAAACAGAGGGTGCACTTAGAGGTACCCGGTGGTAATAGGGTAGAGGGGATTCTTGGGAGTACCCAGCAGTCTTAGAGAACAGAGGGATCTCTTGAAGGTACGCGGTGGTCATAGGGGACAGAGGGGGCTCTTGGGCGTACTCGGTGGTCGTAGTGTACAGAGGGGGATCTTGGGGTTACCTGGTGGTTGCAGAGGTCAGATGGGGTTCTTGGGGGTATACGGTGCTCAGAGTCTTCAGATGGGGATCTTGTGAGTACTTGGTGGTCGTATTTGTCAGACAAGGCTTTTGTGTGTACATGATGGTCATAGAGGTCAGTGGGGGCTCATGGAGTACCCAGTGGTTGTAGGGTACAGAGGGAGCTTTTGGGGGGTACATGGTAGTTGTATGGGTCAGAGGGGGCTCTTGAGGATATCCGGTGGTCGTAGTGGTCAAAAGGTGCTCTTGGGGATACCCGGTGGTCATAGGAGTCAGAAGGGGCTCTTGGGGTACCCAGTGGCCGTAGGAGACAAAGAAGACTCTTGGAGGTACCTAGTGATCGTTGGGAACAAAGTGAGCTCTTGGGAATACACAGTGGTTAAAGGAGACAGAGGGGATCTTGGGGTTACCTGGTAGTTGTATAGGTCAGAGAGGGCTTTTGGGGGTACACAGTGGTTGTAGGGTACGTACAGAGGGATTCTTGGGGATATACAGTGTTTTCAGGAGAAAGAAAGGGGTCTTGACGGTACACGTGGTTGTAGGATACAGAGGGGCTTTTGGGGATATATGGTGGTTGCAGGAGAGAAGGGTGTCTTGGGGGTACACGGTGGTTGTAGGAGACAAAGGGGGGTTAGCTGGTGTTGTAGGGGACAGAGAGGGATCCTGGGGTACGCTGTGGTCGTAGTGTACAGAGGGGGCTTTTAGAGATACACAGCGGTCGTAAGGGACAGGAGGCTCTTGGGGGTACACGCTGGTTGTAGCATACAGAGGGGGCTCTTTGGAGTACACTGTGGTTGTAGGGTACAAAGGTGACTCTTGGGGGGTAATGGTTGGTTGTAGGGACAGAGGTGACACTTAGGGTACATGGTGGTCATAGGAAATAGAGAAGGCTCTTGGGGGTACACAGTGGTCATAGGGGACAGAGCAGTCTCTTGGGATACTCAGTGTTGATAGGGTACAGAGGGGCTCTTCGGCATACATGGTGGTCGTATGGGACAGAGGGGACTCTTGGGGGTACACAGTGGTTGTAGGGGACAGAGGGGGCTCTTGAAGCACACGGTGGTTGTAGGGTTTAGAGGGGGATTTTGGGTGGACACGGTGGTCTTGGGGGACTGAAGGGGCCCTTGGGGGATCCGGTTATTGTGGAGTCAGAGGGTGCTCTTGGGGATACCTGGTGATCATAGTGGACAGAGTGAGCTCTTAAGGGTATGTGGTAGTCATAACATACAGAGGGGATTCTTGGGGTACATGGTGGTTGTAGGGTACAGAGGGGGCTCTTAGGGGTACACGGTGGTTGTAGGGGACAGAAGTGACACTTGGGGTACATGGTGGTCATAGAAAATAGGGCTCTTGGGAGAACACAGTGGTCATAGGGACAGATCAGGCTCTTGGGGTATCTGGTGGTTGTGGGGTCAGAGGGGGCTCTTGGGGGTACCCGGTGGTCGTAAGTGACAGAGTGAGCTCTTGAGGGTATGTGGTGTTGATAGGGTACAGAGGGGGCTCCTGGGCATACAAGGTGGTCGTATGGGACAGAGGGGGCTCTTGGGGGTACACAGTGGCTGTAAGGGACAGAGGGGACTCTTGGGGGTACACAGTGGCTGTAAGGGACAGAGGGGCTCTTGAAGCACACGGTGGTTGTAGGGTTTAGAGGGGGCTTTTGTGTGGACACGGTGGTCTTGGGGGACTGAAGGGGCCCTTGGGGGGATCCGGTGATTGTGGAGTCAGAGGGTGCTCTTGGGGATACCTGGTGATCATAGTGGACAGAGTGAGCTCTTAAGGGTATGTGGTAGTCATAACATACAGAGGGGATTCTTGGGGTACATGGTGGTTGTAGGGTACAGAGGGGGCTCTTAGGGGGTACACGGTGGTTGTAGGGGACAGAAGTGACACTTGGGGTACATGGTGGTCATAGGAAATAGGGCTCTTGGGAGAACACAGTGGTCATAGGGGACAGATCAGGCTCTTGGGTATCTGGTGGTTGTGGGGTCAGAGGGGGCTCTTGGGGGTACCCGGTGGTCGTAAGTGACAGAGTGAGCTCTTGAGGGTATGTGGTGTTGATAGGGTACAGAGGGGGCTCCTGGGCATACAAGGTGGTCGTATGGGACAGAGGGGACTCTTGGGGTACACAGTGGCTGTAAGGGACAGAGGGGACTCTTGGGGGTACACAGTGGCTGTAAGGGACAGAGGGGCTCTTGAAGCACACGGTGGTTGTAGGGTTTAGAGGGGGCTTTTGTGTGGACACGGTGGTCTTGGGGGACTGAAGGGGCCCTTGGGGGATCCGGTGATTGTGGAGTCAGAGGGTGCTCTTGGGGATACCTGGTGATCATAGTGGACAGAGTGAGGTCTTAAGGGTATGTGGTCGTCATAACATACAGAAGGGATTCTTGGGGTACATGGTGGTTGTATGGGACAGAGGGGACTCTTGGGGGTACACAGTGGATGTAAGGGACAGAAGGGGCTCCTGAAGCACACGGTAGTTGTAGGGTATAGAGGGGGTTCTTGGGTGTACATGGTGGTCTTGTGGGACTGAGGGGGCCCTTGGGAGTATCTGGTGATCATAGGAGACAGAGTGAGCTCTTAAGGGTATGTGGTGGTTTTGGGGGGCACACAGTGGGCATGGGGATAGAAGAGGCTTTTGGGGGTACATGGTGGTCGTAAGTTACAGGGGGGCTTTTATGGCGTACATGGTGATTGTAGGGGATAGAGGGGGCTCTTGGGGGTACACAATTGTTTTAGGGGTGAAAAGTTTTTTTTGTGGGTACACGGTGGTTGTAGGGTACACTGGGGGGTTCTTGCGGGTTCTTGGGGGTACCTTGTGGTCGTAGGGGACAGAGATAGCTCTTGGGGGTACATGGTGGTTGTAGAGGATAGAGAGGGCCCTTAGGAGGTACACAGTGGTTGTAGGGGTAAGAGGTGACACGGGGTACACGGTGTCCTTTGGGTACAGAGGGGGCTCTTGGGAGCACGTGGTGGTCATAGTAAACAGAGGGGGCTCCATTTCTTCTCTACTTTAAAATACCTTTTCTAACATCCTTTAGATATAAGTTCTCTGATCTGCTGTCAGTGAAGGAGTACAATTCTGTTTATACAGTTGTGGCCAAAAGTATTGGCACTGTTAGAAAAATCATGTGATGCTTCTGTAATTTGTGTAATTAACAGCACCTGTAACTTACCTGTGGCACCTAACAGGTGTTGGCAATAACTAAATCACACTTGCAGCCAGTTGACATGGATTAAAGTTGACTCAACCTCTGTCATGTGTCCTTGTGTGTACCACATTGAGCATGGAGAAAAGAAAGAAGACCAAAGAACTGTCTGAGGACTTGAGAAACCAAATTGTGAGGAAGCATGAGCAATCTCAAGGCTACAAGTCCATCTCCAAAGACCTGAATGTTCCTGTGTCTACCGTGCGCAGTGTCATCAAGAAGTGTAAAGCCCATGGCACTGTGGCTAACCTCCCTAGATGTGGACGGAAAAGAAAAATTGACGAGAGATTTCAATGCAAGATTGTGCGGATGGTGGATAAAGAACCTCTACTAACATCCAAACAAGTTCAAGCTGCCCTGCAGTCCGAGGGTACAACAGTGTCAACCCGTACTATCCGTCTGCATGAAAAGGGACTGTATGGTAGGAGACCCAGGAAGACCCCACTTCTTACTCCGAGACATAAAAAAGCCAGGCTGGAGTTTGCCAAAACTTACCTGAGAAAGCCTAAAACGTTTTGGAAGAATGTTCTCTGGTCAGATGAGACAAAAGTAGAGCTTTATGGGCAAAGGCATCACCATAGAGTTTACAGGAGAAAATAAGAGGCATTCAAAGAAAAGAACACGCTCCCTACAGTCAGACATGGCGGAGGTTCCCTGATGGTTTGGGGTTGCTTTGCTGCCTCTGGCACTGGACTGCTTGACCATGTGCATGGCATTATGAAGTCTGAAGACTACCAACACATTGTGCAGCATAATGTAGGGCCCAGTGTGAGAAAGCTGGGTCTCCCTCAGAGGTCATGGGTCTTCCAGCAGGACAATGACCCAAAACACACTTCAAAAAGCACTAGAAAATGGTTTGAGAGAAAGCACTGGAGACTTCTAAGGTGGCAGCAATGAGTCCAGACCTGAATCCCATAGACACCTGTGGAGAGATGTAACAATGGCAGTTTGGAGAAGGCGCCTTCACATATCAGGGACCTGGAGCAGTTTGCCAAAGAAGAATGGTGTAAAATTCCAGCAGAGCATTGTAAGAAACTCATTGATGGTTACCGGAAGCGGGTGATCGCAGTTATTTTGGCTAAAGGTTGTGCAACCAAGTATTAGGCTGAGGGTGCCAATACTTTTGTCCGGCCCATTTTTGGAGTTTTGTGTGAAATGATCAATGTTTTGCTTTTTGCTTCATTCTCTTTTGTGTTTTTTCATTGAAGACAAATTAAATGTAGATAATAATAGCAAAGAATTTGTGATTGCAATCATTTTCAGGAAGAAACTGAGTATTATCTGACAGAATTGCAGGGGTGTCATTACTTTTGGCCACAACTGTATGTAGAGGCTAAGGTCCTGCACAGACCTAATACTTATTACAGCAGAGGATTTGTTACAATTGTCTCGGGCATTGGCAGCATTGTTCTGATCAATAACTACAGTGATTGTCAGCGCTGGAGACAATTGTAACAAACAATGATGAGTTCTTATGTAATTAATATTCTCATTCTATTAAAGCAGGAAGATTTTGAACATAATAAAATGTAAAACACAAAGTTGTGTGATGATGATGATGATGATGATGATGATGATGATGGTGAGACGACACCGGCCCTTTAAATGATTCCACCTGTGGATACAATGTAACAGAATTCGTCCTTATATAAAATATTTATTGGCTGTGGGCTGAGGTTGGCGTCTCGGGGCCCGTCCTCCAGCGCGGATCTACAGGGGGTCGGGATCTGGGGGTCTTTGGATTTGGGGTCAGGCGGCCTTCAGCTTCTCGCTCCTCTCCTCCTCTATGGCCAGGACTCGCTCTCTCTCCTTGATGAGCTGAACCCCACAATACGTCACAAACCAGATGGAGAAGGTGCTGACCGGGAAGCCTGAAATCAGACGAGAGGGGTCAGAGGTCAGGGGTCAAGTCACCCTCAGCCCCCCAAACATTGCAGGTCTCTTTTCTGGGGTCTTGGGACTCCTCAAACATTGAAGGACAAGCAATGAGACAGGCACTGTCTATGGGAGCCTATGGCAGTTCAATGATATTCTATGGTATCCCCCATGCTTTACACTGCAGCTCCACCCCTTTATAGGACAATTATGACATTATTACTATATAAGGGGGCACAGAAGGGGTATTATTACTATAAGGGGGCACAGAGGGGCATTATTACTATAAGGAGGCACAGAGGGGCATTATTACTATAAGGAGGCACAGAGGGGCATTATTACTATAAGGAGGCACAGAGGGGCATTATTACTATATAAGGAGGCACAGAGGGGCATTATTACTATAAGGAGGCACAGAGGGGCATTATTACTATAAGGAGGCACAGAAGGGCATTATTACTATAAGGAGGCACAGAGGGGCATTATTACTATAAGGAGGCACAGAAGGGCATTATTACTATAAGGAGGCACAGAGGGGCATTATTACTATAAGGAGGCACAGAGGGGCATTATTACTATAAGGAGGCACAGAGGGGCATTATTACTATAAGGGGGCACAGAAGGGGCATTATTACTATAAGGAGGCACAGAGGAGGCATATATTACTATAAGGAGGCACAGAGGGGCATTATTACTATAAGGAGGCACAGAGGGGCATTATTACTATATAAGGAGGCACAGAGGGGCATTATTACTATAAGGAGGCACAGAGGGGCATTATTACTATAAGGAGGCACAGAGGGGCACTATTACTATAAGGAGGCACAGAGGGGCATTATTACTATAAGGAGGCACAGAGGGGCATTATTACTATAAGGGGGCACAGAAGGGGCATTATTACTATAAGGGGGCACAGAAGGGGCATTATTACTATAAGGAGGCACAGAGGGGCATTATTACTATAAGGGGGCACAGAGAGGCATTATTACTATAAGGAGGCACAGAGGGGCATTATTACTATAAGGAGGCACAGAGGGGCATTATTACTATAAGGAGGCACAGAGGGAGCACTATTACTATAAGGAGGCACAGAGGGGCACTATTACTATAAGGAGGCACAGAGGGGCACTATTACTATAAGGAGGCACAGAGGGGCACTATTACTATAAGGAGGCACAGAGGGGCACTATTACTATAAGGAGGCACAGAGGGGCATTATTACTATAAGGGGGCACAGAAGGGGCATTATTACTATAAGGAGGCACAGAGGGGCATTATTACTATAAGGGGGCACAGAAGGGGCATTATTACTATAAGGAGGCACAGAGGGGCATTATTACTATAAGGAGGCACAGAGGGGCATTATTACTATAAGGAGGCACAGAGGGGCATTATTACTATAAGGAGGCACAGAGGGGCATTATTACTATAAGGAGGCACAGAGGGGCATTATTACTATAAGGAGGCACAGAGGGGCATTATTACTATATAAGGAGGCACATAGGGGGCATTATTACTATAAGGAGGCACAGAGGGGCATTATTACTATAAGGAGGCACAGAGGGGCATTATTACTATAAGGAGGCACATAGGGGGCATTATTACTATAAGGAGGCACAGAGGGGCATTATTACTGTAAGGAGGCACAGAGGGGCATTATTACTATAAGGAGGCACAGAGGGGCATTATTACTATAAGGAGGCACAGAGGGGCATTATTACTATAAGGAGGCACATAGGGGGCATTATTACTATAAGGAGGCACAGAGGGGCATTATTACTGTATGGAGGCACAGAGGGGCATTATTACTATAAGGAGGCACAGAGGGGCATTATTATGAAAACCAATCTGGAATGTTCCATGTATTAGTTGGATCACAATTGATATAATAGTAAAAATAATCCAGACATGATTGTCCCCGGTGAGAGCCTGACCTGCAGTGATCAGCTGCTGTACATACAGACAGTATAATGTATAATACCGCCACTCACCTGTGATGAGAATCCTCTTAGCCACCAGCAGAGCAAACTCCAGACTGTTCAGGGCTAAGATGTTATATAATATAATAGCCCAGAAGTTAGCCGCCCCAAAAAAGCCTCTGATTCTCCTAGACATGGACTCAGGCAGCTTCGCCTTATGGGAAAACAGACATAATATGAGAGCAGTATTATAGTAGTTATATTCTTGTACATAGGGGCAGTATTATAGTAGTTATATTCTTGTATATAGGAGCAGTATTATAGTAGTTATATTCTTGTATATAGGAGCAGTATTATAGTAGTTATATTCTTGTATATAGGAGCAGTATTATAGTAGTTATATTCTTGTACATAGGAGCAGTATTATAGTAGTTATATTCTTGTATATAGGGGCAGTATTATAGTAGTTATATTCTTGTACATAGGGGCAGTATTATAGTAGTTATATTCTTGTATATAGGAGCAGTATTATAGGAGTTATATTCTTGTACATAGGAGCAGTATTATAGTAGTTATAGTCTTGTACATAGGAGCAGTATTATAGTAGTTATATTCTTGTACATAGGGACAGTATTATAGTAGTTATATTCTTGTATATAGGGGCAGTATTATAGTAGTTATATTCTTGTATATAGGAGCAGTATTATAGTAGTTATATTCTTGTATATAGAGGCAGTATTATAGTAGTTATATTCTTGTATATAGAGGCAGTATTATAGTAGTTATATTCTTGTATATAGGGGCAGTATTATAGTAGTTATATTCTTGTATATAGGGGCAGTATTATAGTAGTTATATACTTGTACATAGGAGCAGTATTATAGTAGTTATATACTTGTACATAGGAGCAGTATTATAGTAGTTATATTCTTGTACATATGAGCAGTATTATAGTAGTTATATTCTTGTATATAGAAGCAGTATTATAGTAGTTATATTCTTGTATATAGGGGCAGTATTATAGTAGTTATATTCTTGTATATAGGGGGCAGTATTATAGTAGTTATATTCTTGTACATAGAGGCAGTATTATAGTAGCTATGTTCTTGTATATAGGAGCAGTATTATAGTAGTTATATTCTTGTACATAGGGGCAGTATTATAGTAGTTATATTCTTGTACATAGGGGCAGTATTATAGTAGTTATATTCTTGTACATAGGAGCAGTATTATAGTAGTTATATTCTTGTATACAGGGGCAGTATTATAGTAGTTATATTCTTGTACATAGGAGCAGTATTATAGTAGTTATATTCTTGTATACAGGGGCAGTATTATAGTAGTTATATTCTTGTATATAGGAGCAGTATTATAGTAGTTTTATTCTTGTACATAGAGGCAGTATTATAGTAGCTATGTTCTTGTATATAGGAGCAGTATTATAGTAGTTATATTCTTGTACATAGGGGCAGTATTATAGTAGTTATATTCTTGTACATAGGGGCAGTATTATAGTAGTTATATTCTTGTACATAGGAGCAGTATTATAGTAGTTATATTCTTGTATACAGGGGCAGTATTATAGTAGTTATATTCTTGTACATAGAGGCAGTATTATAGTAGCTATGTTCTTGTATATAGGAGCAGTATTATAGTAGTTTTATTCTTGTACATAGGAGCAGTATTATAGTAGTTATATTCTTGTATACAGGGGCAGTATTATAGTAGTTATATTCTTGTACATAGGAGCAGTATTATAGTAGTTATATTCTTGTACATAGGGGCAGTATTATAGTAGTTATATTCGTGTACATAGGGGCAGTATTATAGTAGTTATATTCTTGTATATAGGGGCAGTATTATAGTAGTTATATTCTTGTATGTAGGGGCAGTATTATAGTAGTTATAGTCTTGTATATAGGGGCAGTATTATAGTAGTTATATTCTTGTTCATAGGGGCAGTATTATAGTAGTTATATTCTTGTACATAGGAGCAGTATTATAGTAGTTATATTCTTGTACATAGGAGCAGTATTATAGTAGTTATATTCTTGTATATAGGGGCAGTATTATAGTAGTTATATTCTTGTACATAGGGGCAGTATTATAGTAGTTATATTCTTGTATATAGGAGCAGTATTATAGTAGTTACATTCTTGTATATAGGAGCAGTATTATAGTAGTTATATTCTTGTATATATGGGGCAGTATTATCTATTATTATCTATAATATAAAAGCCGAAGGGTACTTCCGTGATGGTCTCCGGACCTATGCTGCTGACGTCACCACTGCGGGCTAGCCGGCCAGCACCCGGCTACAGGAAAAGGCGGAGGAACGTTCGCTTTCGGAAGTTCTGCCAGCTCCAGCCCCCCCCGCGGCTCCTGCGGGCCCCCCCCTCCGCCGCGGCTCCTGCCCCCCGGCGGCTCCTGTGGGCCCCCCGCGGGTTGTCCTGACCCCCTGCGACTCCTGCCCCCCCGCGGCTCCTGCGGGCCCCTTCCTGCTTGCTTCTACTTAAAAAAAAAAAAAAGAAACCTCAGAGAGGATACTCACCCGTCCGCCGGCGCCCTCCATCTACGTCCTCTAGCTTAATGGCTTGAGGACCTGTGGTTGCCTGGGAAACCGATCACCTGATTGCTTTCCCAGGCAACCACAGGTCCTGCAAGCCGGCACACGGGTGAGTATCCTCTCATCCATCCTGCCACCACCATCCTGCCCCTACCCCCCACCGGTTCCTACCTGCCCCCACCCCTCCACTCCATAGCACCCCCCCCCCGCCAACTCCATCCTGCCCCCCCCACACCAGCTCTTACCTGCCCCTGACCACCCTGCCCACGCCGCTGCGCCTCACCACTCTGCCCACGCCGCTGCGCACCACTACCACTTGCCCACCGCGCGCTGCGCTCACCACTCTGCCCACGCCGCTGCGCTCACTCCACTCGCTGCCCACACGCCGCTGCGCTCACCACTCTGCCCACGCCGCTGCGCTCACCACTCTGCCCACGCCGCTGCGCTCACCACTCTGCCCACGCCGCTGCGCTCACCACTCTGCCCACGCCGCTGCACTCACCACTCTGCCCACGCCGCTGCGCTCACCACTCTGCCCACCCGCTGCGCTCACCACTCTGCCCACGCCGCTGCGCTCACCACTCTGCCCACCCCGTTCTGCTGACCACTCTGAGCCACGCCGCTGCGCTGACCACTTGCCCACCGCGCTCACTGCTAACCACTGAGCCACCCCGCTCACTGCTAACCACTGAGCCACCCCGCTCACTGCTAACCACTGAGCCACCGCACTCACTGCTAACCACTGAGCCACCGCACTCACTGCTAACCACTGAGCCACCCCGCTCACTGCTAACCACTGAGCCATCGCGCTCACTCTAACCACTGAGCCATCAGCGCTCACTTGCTAACACTGAGCCATCGCGCCCAGTGCTAACCACGAGACACCTGAATACACCAATTAATTTCACTTAACTATTAGTAATAAACTATATATTGGATTCTATACTACCGATTCTTTAGAATCGGCCGCCATCTATAGTAGTTATATTCTTGTATATAGGAGCAGTATTATAGTAGTTATATTCTTGTATATAGGGGCAGTATTATAGTAGTTATATTCTTGTACATAGGAGCAGTATTACAGTAGTTATATTCCTTGTATATAGGAGCAGTATTATAGTAGTTATATTCTTGTACATAGGAGCAGTATTATAGTAGTTATATTCTTGTATCATAGGAGCAGTATTATAGTAGTTATATTCTTGTACATAGGAGCAGTATTATAGTAGTTATATTCATGTACATAGGAGCAGTATTATAGTAGTTATATTCTTGTAATAGGGAGCAGTATTATAGTAGTTATATTCTTGTACATAGGAGCAGTATTATAGTAGTTATATTCTTGTACATAGGAGCAGTATTATAGTAGTTATATTCATGTACATAGGGGAAGTATTATAGTAGTTATATTCTTGTATATAGGAGCAGTATTATAGTAGTTATATTCTTGTATATAGGGCAGTATTATAGTAGTTATATTCTTGTACATAGGAGCAGTATTATAGTAGTTATATTCTTGTATATAGGAGCAGTATTATAGTAGTTACTAGCTGTGAGCCCGATGCAAATGCATCGGGATTCTAGAACGTGCGTTAATTAGATTATAGTAGCTATATTATTTTTTTTTTTTATTTATTTTTTTTTATTTCCAATTTTTTTGAATAACTTAATGTTATGAATATTTTATTTATTAGTTTTATTTTATTAGAATTAGTTAATGTTATGAATTTTTATATGGAATATTTTTTTTTTTTATTTATGATTTTATTATTGTAATTATTTATTATAGAATATTTTTAGAATATTATTTTTTTTTTTATTTTAATTGATTTTTTTTTATTTGAGTAATTTGAATTTCTTAGAATTAGTTAATGTTATTAATATTTTAATTATATATATATATATATATATTTTTTTTAATTTTGATTTATTTTAATATTTATTATTTTTATTATTTGTATATTAATTTTTTATTTTAATGAAATTTATTTGTATTAGATTATTTTTTTTTATTTAAATTAGTTAATTTAATTAATATATTAATTTTATATATTATTATTTTTTTTTTTTTATTTTATTGGGGGTGTGTGAATACTTTTTGGGGGGTGTAAGGACTTTTTGGGGGGTTGAATACTTTTTGGGGGGGTGTGAATACTTTTTGGGGGTTGAATACTTTTTGGGGGGGTTGAATACTTTTTGGGGGGGTGTGAATACTTTTTGGGGGGGTGTGAATAGTTTTTGGGGGTGTGTGAATAGTTTTTGGGGGTGTGTGAATAGTTTTTGGGGGGGTGTGAATAGTTTTTGGGGGGTTCAATACTTTTTGGGGGGGTGTGAATACTTTTTGGGGTGTTGTGAATACTTTTTGGGGGTGTGTGAATACTTTTTGGGGGGTTGAATACTTTTTGGGGGGGTGTGAATACTTTTTGGGGGGTTGAATACTTTTTGGGGGGGTGTGAATACTTTTTGGGGCTGAGTGCTCGCAATGGCCGCGAAGTGGGCATTGCGAGTCGCTGGCCGAAAATCGAACCAGAGGCTCGGCCACAAAGTTAGCGATTTACCGCTCAGGCAGCGACTCGCGCTACATGAGCGGTAAATCGCTAACTTTGTGGCCGAGCCTCTGGTTCTATTTTCGGCCAGCGACTCGCAATGGCCGCTTCGCGGCCATTGCTCGCGCTCAGCCAGCGACTCGCAATGGCCTCGCGGCCATTGCTCGCGCAGGCCAACTGGTGACGTCACAGAGTGACATAGCCACGGTCTTTTCGGGGTCCGACACGGAAGTGCCTACGGCAATTATATAGTAGATATATATATCAGTACGATGGTATATGGTGGTAATTAGAGCACATGTATAGCAGCACTATAGTATATGGCGGTAGATTATAGTAAATGTATAGCAGCACTATAGTATATGGCGGTACATTACAGTACATGTATAGCAGTGCTATGGTATATGGCGGTACATTAGAGTACATGTATAGCAGCGCTATGGTATATGGCAGTACATTATAGTAAATGTATAGCAGCACTATAGTATATGGCGGTACATTACAGTACATGTATAGCAGTGCTATGGTATATGGCGGTACATTACAGTACATGTATAGCAGCACTATGGTATATGGCAGTACATTATAGCACATGTATAGCAGCACTATGGTATATGGCAATACTGCGGTCACCGCGGTCCCCCACTCCTCCTGGCCCCCGGTTGTCCACAGTAAAATTAAAAAAATCCTCAGTGAGGATACTCACCTGTCCGGCGGCTCGCTCCACCTCCGCCTTGTAGGTCCTACAGGCCTTTAGGACCTGTAGTTGCCTGGGCAAGCGATCAGCTGAGGAGGGGAGGGGGGGCAGGATTGTGTTGGGGGGGCAGAATGAAGCGAGCGGGGCAGAATGAAGCGAGCGGGGCAGCATGGAGCGAGCGGGGCAGGATGGAGCGGGAAGGGGGGCAGGATGGAGCGGGAGGGGGCAGGATGGAGCGGGAGGGGGCAGGATGGAGGCGGGGGAAACAGGATGAAGCCGGGGGAAACAGGATGAAGCCGGGGGAAACAGGATGAAGCCGGGGGAAACAGGATGGAGCGGGGGAAACAGGATGGAGCGGGGGGGAACAGGATGGAGCGGGGGGGAACAGGATGGAGGCGAGGCGAACAGGATGGAGGCGGGGCAACAGGATGGAGGCGGGGCAACAGGATGGAGGCGGGGCAACAGGATGGAGGCGGGGCAACAGGATGGAGGCGGGGGAGGGGGGCGGCAGGATGGAGCGAGCAGGGCAGGATGGAGGCGGGGGAGCAAGAAGAGCGGGGGGCAGGATGGATTGAGCGGGGCAGGATGGAGGCGGAGGAGCAGGATGAAGCCGAAGGGCAGGATTGAGCAGATGAGCAGAATGGAGCAAGCGGGCCGGATGAGTAAGCGTGAGGGCAGGATGGAGGCAGGGGAGCAAGAACAGCGGGGTGAGGATGGAGCGAGCAGGGCAGGATGGAGTGAACGGGGCAGGAAGTAGTGAGTGGGGCAAGAAGGAGCAAGGGGGGCAGGATGGTGGGTGGCGGAGCAGGATGGAGGGGGCGGGGCAGAATGGAGGCGGAGGGGCAGGATGGAGGCGGAGGGGCAGGATGGAGGCGGAGGGGCAGGATGGAGGCGGAGGGGCAGGATGGAGGCGGAGGGGCAGGATGGAGCCGGAGGGGCAGGATGGAGCCGGAGGGGCAGGATGGAGCCGGAGGGGCAGGATGGAGCCGGAGGGCAGGATGGAGCCGGAGGGGCAGGATGGAGTCGGAGGGGCAGGATGGACGGAGCGAGGCAGGATGGAGAAGGCAGGGCAGGATGAAGAAGGCGGGGCAGGATGGAGACGGCAGGGCAGGATGGAGACGGCAGGGCAGGATGGAGACGGCAGGGCAGGATGGAGACGGCAGGGCAGGATGGAGACGGCAGGGCAGGATGGAGACGGCAGGGCAGGATGGTGGCGGGGGGAGGGGGGGGCGGGGAGGATGGAGGCGGCGGGGCAGGATGTTGGCGGGGGGTGAGGATGGTGGTGGGGGTGCGGGATGGAGTCGGGGGGGCAGGATGGTGTTGGGTGGGGCAGGATGGATAGGGGGGGGCAGGATGGAGGCGCTCCTCCTGACCCCCTCCGCTCCCCGTGGCACCCGTCCCTCTGGGCCTCCAGTCTCTGCGGCCCCCCTCCCTCTGGGGCTGCACACCCCCCTCCCCCCTCCTTCATGGTGATAATAAAACTAAAAAAACCTCAGTGAGGATACTTACCCTGCGGCGGCTCGCACCACCCGTCTTGTAGGTGGCAGGACAGGACCTGTCGTTGGCTGGGAAACCGATCTGCTGGGGTCAGTGGGCAAAGCGAGCGTCAGTGGGCAGAGTGGGGGATGAGTGGGAAGAGCAGGGGTTAGTGGGCAGAGTCATTGGGCAGAGCTGGGGTCAGTGGGCAGAGCTGGGGTCAGTGGGCAGAGCTGGGGTCAGTGGGCATGGTCAGTAGCCAGAGGGGGGGGGTAAGTGGGCAGAGCAGGGTCAGTGGGCAGAGCGGGGGTGAGTGGGCAGAGTGGGGGGTGAATGGGCAGAGCAGGGTCAGTGAGCAGGATTTGGGGGTCAGTGGTCAGAGCAGGGTCATAGCGGGGGTCAGTGGTCAGAGCAGGGGTTAGTGGGCAGAGTGATTGGGCAGAGCAGGGGTCAGTGGGCACAGTCAGTAGGCACAGCAGGGGTTACTGGGAAAAATCAGTGGGCAGAGCAGGGGTGAGTGAGCAGAGCAGGGGTGAGTGGGCACAGTCAGTGAGCAGAGCAGGGGTCAGCGGGCAGAGCGGGGGTGAGTGGGCAGAGCAGGGTTTAGTGGGCATAGCAAGGGTTATTGGGCACAGTCAGTGGGCAGAGCAGGGGTTAGTGGGCAGAGCGGCGGTCAATGGGCACAGTGAGTGGGCAGAGAAGGGTCAGTGGGTAGAGCATGGGTGAGTGGGCACGGTCAGTTGGCAGAGCAGGGGTCAGTGGGCATGGTGAAAGGGCAGAGCGGGGGGTAAGTGAACAGAGGGTGGTCAGTGGGCAGAGCAGGGTCAGTGGTAAAAGCAGGGGTGAGTGGGCAGAGTGGGAGTAAATGAGCAGAGCAGGGTCAGTAGGCAGTGTGAGGGGTCAGTGGGCAGAGCATGGTCAGTGGGCAGTGTGAGGGGTAAGTGGGCATAGCATGTTCAGTGGGCAGTGTGAGGCGTGAGTGGGCAGTGTGAGGGGTCAGTGGGCAGTGTGAGGGGTGAGTGGTCAGAGCAGGGTCAGTGGGCAGAGCAGGGTCAGTGTGAGGGGTGAGTGGGCAGAGCAGGGTCAGTGGGGTGTGTGAGGGGTCAGTGGGCAGAGCAGGGTGAGTGGGCAGTGTGAGTGGTCAGTGAGCAGAGCAGGGTCAGTGGGCAGAGCAGGGTGAGTGGGCATTGAGGGGTCAGTGGGCAGAGCATGTTCAGTGGGCAGAGGAGGGTCAGTGGGCAGTGTGAGGGGTCAGTGGGCCGAGCAGGGTGAGTGGGCAGAGCAGGGTCAGTGAGGGGTGAGTGGGCAGAGGATGGTCAGTGGGCAGAGCAGGGTCAGTGTGAGGGGTCAGTGGGCAGTGAGGGGTGAGTGGGCAGAGCATGGTGAGTGGGCAGAGCAGGATGAGTGGCCAGTGTGAGGGGTCAGTGGGCTGAGCAGGGTGAGTGGGCAGAGCATGGTCAGTGAGCATAGTGGGGGTGAGTGGGCAGAGAGGGGGTGAGTGGGCAGAGAGGGGGTCAGTGGGCAGAGCAGGGTCAGTGGTCAGAGTGGTGGTGAATGGGCAGAGCAGGGTCAGAGAGGGGGTCAGTGTGCAGAGTGGGGGTGAGGGGGCAGAGAGGGGGTCAGGGGGAAGAGTAGGGGGGTGAGTGGGCAGAGTGGGGGTGAGTGGGCAGAGCAGGATGAGTGGGCAGAGCAGGGTGAGTGGGCAGAGTGTGGGTGAGGGGGCAGAGAGGGGGTGAGGGGGCAGAGTAGGGGGGTGAGTGGGCAGAGTTTGGGGGTGAGTGGGCAGAGTGGGAGTCAGTGGTCAGAGTGGGGGTCAGTGGGCAGAGCACGGTCAGGGGCAGAGTGGGGGTCAGTGTGCAGAGTGGGGGTGAGGGGGGCAGAGAGGGGGTGAGGGGTAAGAGTTGGTGGGTGAGTGTGCAGAGTTTGGGGGTCAGTGGTCAGAGTGGGGGTCAGTGGTCAGAGTGGGGGTCAGTGGTCAGAGTGGGGGTCAGTGTGCAGAGTGGGGGTGAGGGGGGCAGAGAGGGGGTGAGGGGGAAGAGTAGGGGGGTGAGTGGGCAGAGTGGGGGTCAGTGGTCAGAGTGGGGGTCAGTGGGCAGAGCAGGGTCAGGGGCAGAGTGGGGGTCAGTGTGCAGAGTGGGGGTGAGGGGGGCAGAGAGGGGGTGAGGGGGAAGAGTAGGGGGGTGAGTGGGCAGAGTGGGGGTCAGTGGGCAGAGTGGGGGTCAGTGGGCAGAGCAGGGTCAGAGTGGGGGTCAGTGGGCAGAGCAGGGTCAGAGTGGGGGTCAGTGTGCAGAGTGGGGGTCAGTGTGCAGAGTGGGGGTCAGTGTGCAGAGTGGGGGTCAGTGTGCAGAGTGGGGGTGAGGGGGAAGAGTTGGTGGGTGAGTGGGCAGAGTGGGGGTGAGTGGTCAGAGTGGGGGTCAGGGGCAGAGTGGGGGTGAGTGGTCAGAGTGGGGGTCAGGGGCAGAGTGGGGGTCAGTGTGCAGCGCAGGGGGATGAGTAGGCAGAGTAGGTTAGATCGGAACAGGACCTTTGATGACGTAACGATCATGTGATCTGTGACTCCACCCATCATCGTGACGTCATCAGAGGTCCTCAAGCAGGATGAAGAGAGATAGCGGCTGGCTTGAAGGAGCTGTGGTAAGAGGCCGGGGGGGGGGTGACCGGACAGTGGAGGGGGTCTGTGCTGACAGGCGGGGGGTGACCGGAGGGTGGGGGGGGGGGGCGATCGGGGAGCGGAGGGGCAGTGGTGATAGGCTGGGGGTGACCGGGCAGTGGAGGATGGCTATGGTGACAGGCAGGGGGGTGATGGGGCAGGCAGCGCGGGCAGGAGGAGGATCATCACTATTAATATGTGTGCTGACAGCGGCGACGGCTCGCAATGCCCGCTACGCGGGCAATGCTTCGCCGTGGTGACGTCACATAGTGACAAAGCCACGGCGTGCCGGGGTCCGACACAAAACGTGCTACGGCAATTATATAGTAGATATTCTTGTACATAATGACAGTATTATAGTAGTTATATTCTTGTACATAGGAGCAGTATTATAGTAGTTTTATTCTTGTATATAGGGGGCAGTATTATAGTAGTTATATTCTTGTATATAGGGGGCAGTATTATAGTAGTTATATTCTTGTATATAGGAGCAGTATTATAGTAGTTATATTCTTGTATATAGGGGCAGTATTATAGTAGTTTTATTCTTGTATATAGGGGGCAGTATTATAGTAGTTATATTCTTGTATATAGAGGCAGTATTATAGTAGTTATATTCTTGTATATAGGAGCAGTATTATAGTAGTTATATTCTTGTATATAGGAGCAGTATTATAGTAGTTATATTCTTGTACATAGGAGCAGTATTATAGTAGTTATATTCTTGTACATAGGAGCAGTATTATAGTAGTTATATTCTTGTATATAGGGGCAGTATTATAGTAGTTATATTCTTGTACATAGGGGCAGTATTATAGTAGTTATATTCTTGTATATAGGAGCAGTATTATAGTAGTTATATTCTTGTATATAGGAGCAGTATTATAGTAGTTATATTCTTGTATATAGGAGCAGTATTATAGTAGTTATATTCTTGTATATAGGAGCAGTATTATAGTAGTTATATTCTTGTACATAGTGGCAGTATTATAGTAGTTATATTCTTGTATATAGGGGCAGTATTATAGTAGTTATATTCTTGTACATAGGAGCAGTATTATAGTAGTTATATTCTTGTATATAGGAGCAGTATTATAGTAGTTATATTCTTGTATATAGGAGCAGTATTATAGTAGTTATATTCTTGTATATAGGGGCAGTATTATAGTAGTTATATTCTTGTACATAGGAGCAGTATTATAGTAGTTATATTCTTGTATATAGGAGCAGTATTATAGTAGTTTTATTCTTGTATATAGGGGGCAGTATTATAGTAGTTATATTCTTGTATTTAGGGGGCAGTATTATAGTAGTTATATTCTTATACATAGGGGCAGTATTGTTTCAGTGTAATATCTGATAGTAATTTTCCTATGAATTACCTCTATTGTGGCAAATGGCTGCAGTTCAAAAAACTTCTGTACCCAAAGTTCAAAATTCAGACCAAAGCAGTTGAAGACAGACCAGATATATACGATTTCACATGGGCCGAGCCACAGTGTAGTGACTATGAATGTAGCTATAGTGGCCACTAGCTCTTTCTTTATATTATCATGATTTTCACCGAGGTAGTCATAGACGTATCTGTGTGGAAGAAAGCATATACGAAAATGACAAGGTTGGGGTGAGACCTATAGAAATGGGAGGGACATAGAGTCAATTCTCTGATTGCCCTGACGGAAAGGGGGGCGCCAGAGGTCTGCTTATTCTGACACTATTTAAATGGGAGGGACTTTGTCAGAATGTAATGGTAAAATAGGACCAATCTATTGTCTTCTATCATCATAACATAATAAGGAAACAAAATAATGCACTCTACCATCAGAACCATGTTGGGCATGAACAGGTAATTGAACTAGTACATCTGCTGGATAGTAGACACAAGATTGGGCTCTGTATATACCAGAGGCTGGGAAGTGACAAATCTATCACCGCTAAAGATATCACCTCTGATAGATTTTGGAGCCAAACTCCAGTTTTGAATATCTGTGTTTTTGTGACTTGGGTCCGACAGTTATGGGAGACATAATTTTACATCGTGATCCCGAGTGGAATGACATGTATGTTCTTACATAAATCTGCATATCAGCCCCAAATGAATATCGGGTTGTGTAGGCCATATTTGCTATACTAGACGTTGCTATGAAAGAACCCAAAAATCCATCTAGTAAAGGAATCAGCTGTCGCCTCGTGCATCCATCTACAGTCAATTTCGTATTGTCCTGACGATTGGAGTCAGCGGAGGGATAACTGCGTGTTACCCCTGGCCGTTATCCTTGATAGCCATAATGTAAGAGGTTTTGCTGCTCTTAATACTTCACATTTTGGCATCTCTACAATGTGTAGAGTATGTCCGACACCTCGGTGATACTCACTTGCAGAGCCAGTCATTAATTCCTCTGTCAAAGTGCCTGAAAAAAAGCAAAAGTATAAAAGCTCATCAATGAACTCGGCAGATTAAGAAACTTTATACACAGAAATCATTGAACATCTCCCACCGTTTTGTATGTACAGCTCCTGTGCAGACATAAATGTCTCCATGGTTGCAAACTATTCATAGAAAGATGTGTATATGAGATCAGACTACACAGCATTTGTTTGTAGTCTGTTACCATGGCGATACACAGGTCTGTGTCAGGAAAATGATACAGTGGATGAGGGAATGGGAAAGCAGGATGGCAATAACGGGCAAGGTAAACTGGGTAGCTAGACTTAACTTATAGACTGGGGTCCCTAGTTGACCCTGTATCCAGAGGTACCTCTGATGGTGAGGAGGTGTGGGCCGCCACCCTTTCCCCGGTTCTGAACCAGCCCTGTTTTAACACCCCTCTCACCTGCACCTCCACCCACGGACTGGAGTACACAGCAACTCCCACAAAAAAGGAAAAACACCCTAAAGCTTCAGCACAAAGTGCACACACGCCTTCTCAGCTTGAGGACTTGAAAAGAGCAAAATTCTATCAGTGACACCTAGAGAAAGGAAGTGGAACTATTTAAAGGCGGGGGAGTGATCTACTGTGTCATCTGACACATCCACCTGTGCCTGGAGAACCGTAATACCAACATAGACCATAACCGTAATAGACAACAGCCTCTTCTGACATTAACACTGTGTGTGCCAAAGGAAATTAACTCCTACAGCTTAGCATTTCACATGGACTGCAGAGCTGTCAACACAGTGACAGTCTGCATAGGAGCTGTGTACACAAACCCGTGGGAGTTTTATTTTTTATCAAACTGTTTTAGAATGAGGATCAAATAGTGTAATTGACTTACGTTTCAGCAAAGACGTAGAGCATGGTGATACACTTGGGGGCTGTGGTGGGTCCAGGTGGTCCAGTCTGGAGATGGTGTTTATAACGCCAAACATCACCGCTGCCTTCACCCAATCGTAGACTAAGTTGGAGTACGCCAATCCGGCTGACGGGAGAACCGTAGAGCGGAGTTATAGAATGTCATATTCAGAAGAAGATACTTTGTATTTCAATTTATTTTTTAATGAGGACATTTCTGGTGGGTCAAGGCGATGAGTAGGTTAATGCTATCTAATATATAAAGCTGAGTGTAGGTGCCGACTCCACATAGCCACGCCCACTCCATATATAGCCACGCCCATTCCATAAATAGCCATGCCCACTTTTCAGCCTTCATCTCCACATAGCCCACCCCTGGGAATATGTGAAGGGGTTAATGTTCTTAATTTGGCCAGACATATTGGTTTTTTGTTTGTTATCTCATGTTTGTTAGGTCATTGTTTCTTGCCAGACTATTCGGAGCCTTTTGTTGTCTGAGTTTGTGTATTGCTAATTTAATTTAAATTACCTCATCTCCTCTGTCTACATCACTCAGAGGAGAATTAAGCATTCGGATTGAAATGCCAACTAATAAGACAACTGCCTTATCCCACCAATCCTAGAAGAACACAATATACCCTGAGGTATAGGCTTGGGTTACAAAAAGGAATTTCTTCAGTCACCAGGAGTTCATATGCTACATGGCTTCAATCTAGGGGCTCTGAAACCAGTTAGAAGACCATAACCTCAGCCAAGGAATTTCGGTTACGGCTACCATGATAACATTGTGCCATCATATTCTGCATAGACTCAGTCTAGCAGATTCAGGTCTGATTAGAGGAGCACTAAAACTGGATTATATTCTGCAGGAGTTCAGCCTAGGATTCTAGAATTCGGCTGGAATATCAGAGACTACTAAAGGAAGATACCCAGGTTGGGGCAATTTGGTCACATGGCTACAGACTTTGCCATGCTCAGTCAGCTTCCTAAGCTTGTTGCTATTCCTTTCTGGTGCCCAACGAAAGCGGGTTGCTGCTGGATTGGTGTAGTTGGCCCTGGAAGCCTAGAAGGCACCAATATTCTATTCCCGGTGAACCAGCGGAAGGGTGAGAGTCTGTTGCCTGAAAAAGAAAGAAGTTGGCTCACCCAGGGACCAATCTGAAAGTTTCTTCACCATCTTCAGGTCTGAGGGTATGGAGAGAATGTAGAGGAAGTGGAAGAAGACGTCCACCAGGAGGATGACCAGCATGTGGACCACGGCCTGGATGCGGATGCTCCGCATCTCGTAATCTTTACGGGCTGTGCTCTTACTGCTCACCTATACAATATATAGACTTTAATTATATCTCATATGAAAAAAGAAATCTTTCTAAAAAAATTCTGGATTACTGAATGCCAGAT
This sequence comes from Allobates femoralis, assembly GCA_033576535.1. Taxonomy (NCBI): domain Eukaryota; kingdom Metazoa; phylum Chordata; class Amphibia; order Anura; family Aromobatidae; genus Allobates; species Allobates femoralis. The sequence continues at coordinate 397 of JARQOC010001010.1, read as the reverse complement.
TAAAGGAATTTCAGTGTATGGTATTCAGTGTATATAATGTCAGGAGTCATCAGAATGCGTCGTTACAATGGAATCAATGTATTCGATGACACCGAATACATGAAAATCCAATTTCTTAAAGGGAAAGTCCCCGTCTCTAATGTCTAAGGGTTTCATCCCCTTTAAGAGCGACAACTATACAAAATTAGAAAGAAGTAACCATTTTACCAGATGGCTATATTGTTCTTTTACCATCTATTCTCACCTGCTCCCGAAAACGGTCAAAGGTCATAATTGGGCCGAAAAAGAAGAAGGGAAGGTAGAAGTTGTATTTGAGGAGTTGGATGGGGGTGTAATATCCTTCTTTGCGGTCGCAGGTCTCCAGGGCGAAGCTCATGCAGCGCAGGACGGAGAAGCC